>VXBZ01002533.1:88998-121473 GCA_013399135.1 Heliornis fulica | reverse complement strand
TCCCCACCCTCCTCCTGCCCAAGTAAGAAAGCATATCATATGCCTGATAGTTTGTCGAGACATCTGTAAAATCATGTGTACTATATTTGACCTTCTGAAGTTTTGGAAGGTCTGTTGAGTAACAAAGTATTTTTGCTATGTTAGTGTTATAGGGCTTTCTGTGGTACTTGCCCAGTTCTGTACAGGAAATCAAAAGATCTACTTTTTTATGGTTTGGTTTGGGCTTTTTTCCATAGCCAGTTTTGAGGGGCATGAGGTGTAAGGTGATATCATTTGACAGTTTGTTCTGAAGGAAGAGTTCAGGAACTGATGCTCATTATTGTGTACTGCATTTCTCTTGATGACTTGCTGTGTCACTATCTACAACCCTTTGAACCTCAGAAATTTTGAAAACAATAAGTTGTTATTCTATTCTTAAAAAGTTTTAAAATGCTGACCTCATTCCAGCCTTTTTTATTAAAGTTCATAGTGTTTGGATATTTCCAAGACTAAAGATGTGATGTGGAAAGGGTTTTCAGAGTGTGTTACCACTTTTTCTTTGAAGCAGTATTTCTACTGAGATGTGAACTATAACAGCTTCAGTTAGTTTTGGGCTGTCTACTGACGGGTTAACCGTATTAAAGCTGTAGCCTCTATGTTTACTATGTTGTATCCCACCAGTGGTTCAGTGTTTCCACACCATAAGCTTCAAGTTTGTATGTCACCTCTACGGCTCAAAGGAAATGTATAGATTCACCTAAGAATGGATTTTTTCCCTTTGAAAGCCTAAAAATAAGAGAAAGTTTTTATAATTTTCTGGTCAAAATAGGTGTCTTAACGTCCTCCTTCTACATCTCTAGTCAGAGCATCTCATCCACTGTTTTAGGCATTGTTTTCAGACATTCCTAGAGAATAGAAAACTTTAGGCTAAGTTGGCCTAAGGCTTTGTAACACAGACCTTATTTTCACATTTTCCTTGCAGAGATGGTCAAAGTAGACTTTGGAAGCATATAAACATTTGGGCCTGTGTACTTACTGTTAGGAAAAGGAGCTCTCAGTCAAAAATTCAAAGCAGCAAAGAAAGATACTTGAGGACATCTGGAAAGACAGATCCCCTTTTGAAAGTTTGGAATTCTATAGATATGATATGGTAGGGCCTTCAGTTAAATGCCCTGGCAGAAACTCCAGTGGAACGGCTCTTGAAGGCTTCCCTTTGCTCACACTAGTTCCCACTGAACCTCAGAATGTTACGTTTCTCAGGAAAGACTTGCTCTAGCTGTGATCAAACCATGCCTGGTTTCTTGCTATTCCATCAGATGTTTTACATCAGAATGTTGAGTGTGACATCAGTGAGCAGAACAGCAACAGCTGAATGACTGAAAAGGGAAATTCAGAGGTAATTTATTTAAATGGAAGGAGTGCAGTTCTCTGAGACAAAATTAAGTATTTCTCTCAAATACTAATGCTGAAAAGTAACAAAATACACATGTTTATAAAAATTGTGGCTTTAGGGATCTAGACTTTCCCTTGGAATTCAGAACTGGTGTGACATAGACATCTGCAAAGGATTAGCAATCTACAATAAATAATAGTCATTTTTATATATTGTAAACTATATGGGATATATGGGATGTATGCTATATGGGATATTCATCTCAGCATGAGAAATAACAGGCTGTTGAGTATACTTGTCTATTTAGTTGATCTACATTTATTTTAATCTCCCTGAGAAATTTACTTACGTCTTTTCCTTAAAAGTACATTTGAAAAGATAGCAAAATAACAGTCTGTCTATGGTAGCCTACTTACTTTGATGATGAATAGTGTTTCCTTTTGTATTACTTGAATAATCATAATACCTGAAATAGTTTTTGTTCAGGAGGAAGCACAAAGATTCTATTTGAACATCTGAGATAAATGTAGCTGTCTTAGCTTGCTGTATTCATTCCAGTTTCTGTGGATACAGAAAAAGAAAATTATGATATGATGTGAACAGTGGCCAAGTTCTGTATTTCAGTCATTTTGGGCAGTGTAGTCTCCTTTTAGTCATGACATAAATCACATATCTACTATGCCCACCATACAATCTCTGAGGCAATTTTACTACAGTGCAAACCATATTATTAAAAAATAAAAATAAATGTTGCCTCTACCCCAATCCAATTCACTTCTTCCTTATCTGTAAGAAGTATGTACATCTCTGTGAACAAAGGTGGTTCTAGCTCTGTGAAACTTTAAAGCACAAGTAATACATAAAGGAGTCTAATATTTCATGATGGTTTTATAATGATCTGTCCAGATTTTTTTAACATTGGTTTTAAATATGCAAATGTACTGTTTAAGTACATGATTAATTATTGAATTTTTTAGACATTGTACTCAATATAGCATTAATATTTTGAGTGTCATATATAAACCCTATATGTCCCAGTATATAACTTTCTTCCCTTAAGTGCGAAAAACAAGGACCACGATCAGAAGAAATAATTAAAATTTATTTTAAAATAGTAGCTTATAGATTCTTATAAGCAAAAAAAAATTGCAATTAGGAAGATATAAAATGTATTTGGTATCTTCCTATTTTACAAGTGGTTAAGCAAATTAAACAACCAAATCCACTTGTATTATCAAATAGATACTAGCTTAGAAAATAATGGAATAATGATTGAAAATTAGAATGATACATTTTCTATGAATATAGAATAGTACTATTTTCTACAAACACAAATATGAGTCAAACTTTTTCTAGTTATTATTTTTCTATCTCTTGTGCCATTTTTATGTTTCAGTATAGAATCCTAATGCTTTCTATTTTAATGGCCTGGTTTTGAACCTTGTATGACTATGTTGATAATTTTGCAAATTAGATTCCTTAAGACCCTGAGCAGCATGTTCCATGAACCAGACATAATTTTCTGGATTATGACCAAACATGGGAAGACAGACAGCTGAAACACAGTTGATCCCTTTCCCTTTGGTCTGTACATAACTATCTGTACCTTTGATAATCTAACATGCTGCTTTCACGTATAGCAGTTGCACCATTTGTTGCTCAAGATTTAAAATAAGAAAATTTTGTGCAGTCAAAGGTTTTGTCAGTATGGGAAAAAAGTACTTTGTATACTAGAAGTGACTTCTGTTTTGTTAGGAAAAAAAATGGTGACTGCAGTTTTTGCATTCTTATGATGTTCTGAATAACCCCATCTCTTACTCGAGTTCAGCTATAAAAGCAAGCACTGATTACTCCTATTTCAGATGCCATCACATAAAGAAAATACTTTGATGTTGGCATTTTACCATGGTTTGTAAATGTATCAAAAAGAATTAATTTAGTTGTTTTCTAAAGTCCTTTTGTCTCATTTGGTATGATGTTGGGAGGGGTGTCCCTGCTTCTTGCAGGGGGGGTGGACTAGATGACCTCTGGGAGTCGCTTCTAACCCTAATCATTCTATGATTCTGTGATTCTATGTGAGTTGTCTCTTGCAGCATCTGCAAGATTGAAATGTTCAGTATGGCTGTAGTTACACGTCTTTCTGTGATTTTTTTAAAATTCATTTTATATTTTTTTAATTAAATCTTAGAATCCCTAGAGAATCTCACATGACATTTCCCTTTTAAATTCCTCAGCTCATAGGATCTGATGTAGCCATACAGTGCTGAACTGGGAGGCGTTCCCTGTTACAACTGCTGAGCATCATTTATAGATCAGCTAGCAGGAAACTTCTTTGAAAATCAGCAGGGTCCTCTCACCCTTACAGACCTGAAGCAATACTTTAAATTAAAGAGAAAATTAGTCCTGAAATTCTTATTTAATCAGAGCCCAAATAATGTATTATTTGTGATCTGTGACAATATCATAAAATATAATATAAATTGTTTAAATAGAGAGGCTGAAGTTACACTTATCTTTTAGCCATTGAATCAGCTGTAGAGGTACATACTTAAGGTTGAGATTTTAAGGTTTTAATCTTGATTATGGGTTTTTATTTGGTTTTCCTCAACTATACCCAGCTAGTTCTTAAGTTAAGTTTTTGGCATGCCCTTGAAATAATATTAGTTCGGTGTCAAATACATGTGCAGCAAATATAGGTTATTTACATATAGGCTCTTAGCATTCATCTGTAAAGACAGAGCTAAAAAATATATTTAAGGTAGTATCAGGTAGCTGATGATAATCACATAGACATTATCAACTTTCTCACCTTCTACTCACTTTCCATTCACTCCTCAGTGAGATGAGATAGTGATTCTTCTTTGCAGATTCTGATGATCTGTTCTGTAGTAAGTGAAACAGGACCAAAAACTCACTCATCAGCTATTTCTGGAATTCTAGCTGTTTCTTGCAATTACTTTTCTGAGAAGAGAGCAGATTGATAGACACATCCCATCCCTAAACCATTTCTGTAATGAAATATTTGGGCTTCTAGTGAAAAATGGGCTTTTTTTTGGCATCTATTTTAAAAGAGGTTTTGAGTTATTAAAAAAAACAAAACAAAACTTAAAAAACCCCAGAACAAACCAGTGCCATGTCAAATTGTGAGTATTCAGAATGTAATGGTTTTATTTCATGAATGTCTGGTAGTGATAATTACATTCCATACCCGAATAATATAGCAGGACTTGTTATAGTAGACTAATTTGTATCAGTTTAAGAAAAGATAATGACTTTCTAGGCTTTCCCATCAACTAGAATATCCTTGAAATAAGAAAACTTCAAATTTAATTTCCTACATCCAAGGATCAGAACTATTGAAATTACAGATTCTAGATGTCATGTCACATTTCACAGGACCTCTGAGAGAGGGATTTGTAGCAAAAGTACTTTTGTGGGTTGACTTGTGTTGGGGAATTTTTCTATCTTCTCTAATTGTTAACTGGCAAGTGCCAGGTTGAACCTCTGGATTTATACTGGAGTACTACGGAAAATAGAGCTGACCAAACATAGCCATATCCTATCACTTGCATGCAGCTTTGCTGGAAGAATGTATTTACATGTTTATTGTCCCAAAGAGAAGTACTATTTCCTAGTGTGGAAAGTGAAATGAGACCATGCTTCAGCCTGTTACAGTTGCATATCAGCACATGCAGCTAGGACTTATCACATACAGTGTTCTTAGAAGGAAATTGTTTCTGAAGTTTGTGCTCTTTCTTCTAGATATCCTAAGAAAATAAATCTAATCTTAGAGAGATGATTGTGATATAACAGAGAAACATTAAATCAGCAGTGTCATAGAGAGGTGCATAAAGAATGATCGCTAGTGATTTCTCTGAATGCAGGGAATGTGAAGTAGTCTCTGAAATTATTAGGTGACTGAATCAAAATAAGAGGTCTGTTGTACATTTCATTGCCAGGGATGTTTTGGGTACAGAGAAATATGAATGGCATCAGTAAGTAACTTGGATAATTATTGAAATAAAAGTCTGCTAAGGGCTACTAGCATAGCGGTGAGGCTGTAACCTGTCACCTGTGATATACTGCCAACAGCTAGGGAGCTACCACTGCATGCTTGTTTTGTTTGTACTGGGGATGTGGCAGCAGCCCACTGGGAGACACAGGCTGCACACCTTACCTAACCTCTGGCACATCTGTTCTCATGCTGTGAGGCACTGGGCTGCAGATAGCTTTTGGTGCATTGAGAGGCTCACCCTTTTTTATACTGTAGCTATGATTTCCAATTTTCTGCAGTCGCTTTTGCCCTTAATGGACTGATTTTATTGTTATGAATTGTTGCTAGCCTTCTGCTTGATTTGTTTGTCTGCTTGCTTCCTTATTCAGGGCCTTATTATCAGTGTGTACTAACAGAAAAGCAGGTGTTTGTTAACATTTAGTTGCTCTGATATATCTTTAATTAAATGCTGGTGTTAAGCAGCTCTGAATTTATCAAGGGTTTCTCTAAGACGTTTACCTGTTTTTCTGTAACTGCTTTTGATCCATACCCAGTAGCAATTTTTATACAAAGATTAGTCATCAGGGATTACCACTCTAGCAACAGCTTCAGTTTCAACTTTAAATTTGTCATTCTTCATATTTCTTCTTCTAATCTTCTTTGCACTTTCACCATTAAACTGCTGAGATTTTCATAGGTTCAGAGATTTTATTGTTTTTTTTTCACTTTGTTTGTTCTTTAAAGGTTGCCACGTGTTTCTGTTGCCTATTACTCCTCCAGTTCTCTTCCAAACACATGGATACCCATCCATATTTGCCACATCTTGTTAGCTCTTTCTGGGCACTATTTTTCTTCACCTTTGATCTCTGTGTTGGCTTCTTTCATCAGTGATATGTTGCATATGTTGCACACTACCCTTTGATTTTTAGATTTACATTATGCTATTGGTTTCTGATTGGCTTATGGTCATCATTCTCAGTTGTTTTTTTTTTTTCACTGTGGAAATGCAAAGCTTGTGATTGCTGGCTGACCTACACAGTTTTGTAAACTGAAGCCTCTGAGGCAATTTTTATGGATTGGCTAAATAGATTAATATTGACAGGGAAGCGCTCCCTACATTTTTTAATCCTTCATTTATCAAGGAATCACAGAATTGGTTTGGGTTGGAAGGGACCTCTAAAAATCATGAGAAGTTTCATGATGAAAATCATGATGAAAAAATCAAAAATTATGGAGCTATAATCCACTCTGTGGCAAGATAAATAATGTATTCTTTATGTTATATTTTACTGGTATGCAGTGGAAGACTTGTAATGATGTCATCAAGTCACAGCATATGAGTAAGAACTTCTAAGCTATCTTATAAACCCCTTTTTCAGTCTAAAATGTATTCTTAATTTCATGTCTATTATTTTAAATGAAGTCAAGATTTGATGGCAAGTCATATGTTCCCATATATCCCTATGTTATTGTTTTCTTACTTAAGGAGGTTAATGTAAGAACAGAAATTCTGTATGATTTCCTATCTCAGGCCCACTCAGTCAAAGGAAAGGTCCTTTAGTCAAACGTTGTAAAAGTGACCGCTCACTCTCTGGCATTTACTGTTAAATCGATAATTAACTCAGTTGCTGGCACAAATGTTTTCATAAGCATTGAAAAGAAAACGCTGCATGTTTTGTCTCAAGAAATTCCTTGACTCAGCAAGGAAAAATTGCCTTAGCAGTAAGCATTGCATAGATCAGATACAAGTTTGTCCATGAAGGCTGTATTCAAGCTTCTCTGGATAAAGATGCAGAGATGTGGCATCTTGACATGTTCCAGGGTACAAGAGGGAGGGACAAAAGTACTCAGGTCTTAACAAGCCAACCTCTTCAATGTGGGACATGTCTTTTAAGATCAAAACTCCCAGGATTTTGACATAGTAAATCATCCATAACCCTGTCATTTTATCTATCTATCTATCTATCTATCTATCTATCTATCATTAAAATCTGGAAAAAAAGCAAGCAGAAAATCTGTCAGAAAGCAAGCGTCGATTTATTATATAAGTGAGTATGTGTGTAAGCTGCTGAACCTGCTCACAACTTTCATGGCAGATCAAACTAGCAGCAGCAAAAGCACAGTTATGGTAAAGGAGTGGTGGTGAATTTCAATCTGAAAGTAGTTCAGGGTACTGTAATATGATTAGAGTTGTTAAAGGTTGACCATGAAAGAACAGCAACAGCCTTGCTTTGCTGTTCCCTTACAACTCACCCACTTTCACTGTCAAAACAGCCTATCAGTTAGATCCTTGGATCCTTAAACTGCATAATTAAGCACAAAGCTATCAGAAATTACCGATGTTCTAAAAAAACCCATGACTATGAATTTATACAGTACATTAAATGAACTTGTATTTAAACATGAGAGAAAATTTAGTGTCATTTGGTGGCATTTTTGGACTAGATTTGGCCTTGCCCAATTAACTGTGGATGTTTTAGTATTGTCTGTGCTTATATCCTTATCTATCATGTATTTTCATTTCTTAGTGATTTTTAAGTAATTCTTAAAAAAAAATCATCATCTATTTTCTTTAAGGAATGAAAACATTTACATCTTTAATATTACATTAAAATAGACTTGCTAAAGTATATATGTATACATAAGCACTTTTAGAATCCTTTAAAATGCAATTAATTTTGAGACTGAAAAATAGATTTAAGGGGGTTTTGTGATTTTTTCCATGTTTTTCATGGGTTTGGGTGTGTGGTATTTTTTAATGTTTCATATTTACAGTCTGGGTTGCTTCTGAAAACAATTTTGTTCTGCCATAATCTTGTGAAATAGACAAGACTTCTGTAAATCTTTGCAGATGAAGTCAAAACAAACCATGACCTTAAATTGGATTAAATATAGCTTTATCATTATAACTAGTCGATAGATGTTCCAAAATGGGCAGGCTAACCATGTTGTTTTATGAAACTAGATTCTCAGAAATTTTTAGACACTGACACAGTACTACTTCTGCATTAGTTCATCCAACATTAACATTACAGAGTGAAAACAGGATCTTTTCTCGAGTGAAGTTTTGCAGCCTTGATACAGCAAAGTACTGACCCACAGAATATGTAAACAGTTATTAATATTATGCTTGTCAGCAGTCCCACTGACATCAATGAAGAGTCTGAAACAAGCTAGAAATGTGATTCTTCCCTTCACTTTAGAGAAATGCCTGGAAAAACATCATAAATCAGTATGAGGGTTCCCAAGCTTACAGTGAGTTGTGATCAAGTGCTTTACTGAACTAGAACTTGTGTTTTCCCGTATTTTGCAAACCAAGCACTGTAAAATGTCAAATATTTCACATGAAATTTTTCATATTTGATATGTATATCCTTACAGTCCTTGGTATCAATCCATTTAAATGGATTTTATTTTGATTTTTGAAGTCTTGAGACTTTTAATGTATTTTTGATGGACACAAAATGAAGGGGCTGATGGACTTTGAAGATAGACAGTAGAATCTTGAGCTTTTGTACATGTATTGTTAAAATGTTGATAATCTTACCAGCAGCTGATGGGATGTCTCCGCTTGTGCTTACTTTTGGAGCAGAAGGGCTCCACACTCTATATAGTAACTCTAATTGCCTTTTCATTCCCACCATGAGGGGGAAAGCTGGAACATGCTGTGGAACCCCTTCTTCCAGCACACCCAAGTTTTTCCCTCAAGAGAAGCAGTGGTGCAGAAGTCACAGAGGAAAAGTTCACTGCCATGTAGTCAGGGTGCAACTATTGAATGCCTAGAAGAAACACTCTTGTATTCCACAGTGCCTACTCATTTGATGGCAGCTGAAGAAGCAGAGAAACAAAGCCAGGGTGGAACAAATACCATGTTTCAATTTGTTTGTCAAAGAAGCTAATAAGTCTTATTTGACATGAACCGGTATCTTAAAAAGTGAAAACTGACTTCAGTGAGAATTGGCTAGCAACAGAAATAAGCATTGCTGCTCAAGTGGAACATTTCCACATAACAGTATTACCCATTGTAATTTCTCTGTTACTGCTTCTCATAATGTTTTCTCATCCTTCATAAACCTATTTTGTACAAAAACTAAAGGGATCAATCTCTCTCTCTATACAGGGTCATACTAATTCATTTTGCCTTTCATTGAGGTTTTTTTCCCCTTTATTTAGATAGCGTACATTTTACTACCTTTAGAGATTTCATTCAGTCTGGACCTTTAGAGTTCTGAAAACTGGAGAAGTTGGGACCTATTTATCCTCATTCAAATAATAAATGAGATGTGAAATGAGCTTCATGGTAGATGAGTTCCCTGGAGTTTGTTTAATAATAGCTTATGAAATTTGCAGAATTTCAGATGGAAAATTAATTTAAGTGGTCAATGTTTAACGACAGCTGCAGGGAGTTTTTTACTGCAGCACTAACTCATCAATTGGTCCAGTTTTCAGTTTTAAGGCTATCAACATATTTGTACACATTTGTTATGTTTTCTGTGTTACTTACTGAGTTCATACTGCATGCCAAGGTGTCAGACTCCTCAAGTAAGATGCAGAGATTTTAAGTTATACAATCTTATTCATCATCATAAGAAGAGGTATTCTGAATTGAATTACTCCTGCACTGTTAAAAAAATACTTCTTAAATTGCAGGACTGCAGCCTGCTCCAGGGAAAGTTTGGTGGAAGTTGATATATAAGGACTGTGTGAATGCTGTGTCTGGGGAGATGTGCACAGGCAACTAAGGGGAGAGACACACTACAAAAAACCCTAATTAAAAGCCAACTAAAATTTTTGCCAGTTTGCCAGTCAAAATTGCATTGAACGAAATTTTATCATTTTGGAATAACACTTTTTTTTTGCATAGCATTTCCAAACAATAGATGTCTTGATTTGTCCTGTTTCTAAAGGTTTTTATGATATTGCTATGGATAGCGTAGCATTAGATATTTACCACATCATTAACCCCATTTTAGCCTAACCAAGAAACAAAAAGTCTGAGGTAATGTTGTAAAGAATATCTGTGGATGTTCTGAGGGAAAAATAAGAATCCCATACTGAGATGACAGCACTAAAAAGCAATGCTCTCATTTACTGTTTTCATTCACATTTTATACCAAAATTTTATGCCAAAATAACCCATCTTCAGTGTATCCCCATAGTAAGGGACATTTATCCCTGGTAAATTTATTTACTACAAAGTGCAGATTTCTGGGACTGGAATCCATTACAGGACCTCATTTGCTGTAGGACATAAGAAATAGTGAAAGAGTCTGGCACCTTTGAGCTTGGAGCAGTGCTTCATTACTTGTTGAAAATAAGTTTCTTGCAAATAAAATTGGAAATAAGTGAACTACAACCAAAATATTACAACTAACAAGACTGTGAAGCAGTGTTACAGTATTTTTGCCACTACTTATATTTCATCTCTTTATAACAATTTTCTGTTGAACTGAGGAAAAAAAACAATGGAAAATGTAAGATGTGGCAAAAGGTTTTTAAAAGATGCAAAGGAATAACTTTAACAACTAAGCTCTATTGTTTCAGCAAAAACCATTTTTTTAAATTAAATTTATGGTTTGATTAGGCCTTTGTTAAGGAATAAGGATTTATAAATTAATGAAATTAAGAATATACTTTCCCAATCTTTCCTTAATCACCTGCTTGGAGAAACAGTGGGAGAAAACAGAGAAGTCAGAAGAGGCTTATTTACTCATCCAGAGAGTATTTCATAAATTCTAGCATCTCACATTCCTCAGCAGTAGACAATAACAAGAAAATAAGCATTTATAGCAAAGGAAATTCTAATAAAATAGTATATTTTTTTTTTCTTTAAAAGGTTCCATAGCACATCTCTAACCTGCCTAATTGTTTTCAACACAGTGGGATTTGTATAAGGGTATACAATTTATTCACATGAATTTTATTATAATTAATCATGATTAATATTATTACAATAAGTACCAAAGGAGCTAATCATAATATGCCACTTATGATAATGTCATGCCATCATTTTATATCACAATGATGTTTGAGTGGGTTTACACAATTGAAGCCATCCATTCTGCTATGGTTCACTGTCATTAATGTGGCCACCAGTGAAAGCTAATAATAATTAGTCTCTTTTGTAAAGTATCACTAAGTAGGATATATCCCCTAGAACTAATTTAATCTCATTTTAAGTGTGAAACATGGTAAATGACTTCTCTATCAATTGATATGAAATGTTTAATGAGAAGTGGAAGCCTACTATAGAGTGAAAAATGTTTTTGTATTTCTTGTTGCCCTAGATCTTGGTGAAAGGTACTGTAGGAGACGGTTTCACTGGAGACATCGCACTTGATGACATGTCTTTTCTAGGCTGTACTCTTTACAGCGGTAAGGACAGAGCTAAAGTGTACCTATCTTAGCTGTGAACTGATTCTTTGCCATCATTTGTAAATATTGCTACTAGAAAAGCAAAAACCAAATCAAACTCAATCATGCTTGACAAGGAAATCCACACTTGTTTCCCTGTATCTGAGGTCCTTATATCCAGGAAACAGCACAAAATAATTCCTCATGTACACACAAGATCCAAAAGAGACCTTCAATAGGAAGTACGCAGCTTCCAAACATTTTGAAATCTTGATTCCTAGAAGTAAAAAGAAATTTAACTGTGTGCAAACAAACTGGCCTTTAATTCAGCAAACTCAGCTTGATACAACCCTCTGTAATTCTTAACGTTTTTATTGTGCCAGTCACTCTTATGTTGCAGCACACAAACGGTTCGGATCAAAGAAAAGTCTGTCCACATGAGTCATTGCAATCTAGGGTGGTACAATGTTTACTGATTCATAAAATATTGTATGTCAAAGTATACATACTTCAAGACATCAGATTTTGGACCTGTCACTTGATCACAGAAGATTTTGAGAGGACTAGTGTAAGCTGCAGCAGGCATTACAGTGTTACATGTTGTATTACAGTTGATGTACAGTCATAATAGTGCTGTAGAATAGCAATTTAGACCGGAATATTAGTATCCTATCACTAACTCTAAAACACTCTAGTGCAGATACATTTATTTGGATACTCCAAAAATGTCTTGTAGATATAATTAGGCCTGTTATGTTTCTTCTGCAGGCAACCGTATTGCATTTTACCAACTTATAAAGTGTAGAATATGTATAAAATTTTAAACTTAAAAGTTTTTTGTAACTATTCATTTGTAATGTACAATGCATTACATATACTATATGCCTTGTCTCAGAGGTAGTGTGGCCAGCAGGACTAGTGAAGTGGTTGTCCCCCTGCAATTGGCACTAGTAAGGCTGCACCTGAGGTAGTACTCAGTTTTGGGGCCCTCCCTACAAGACAGACACTGAGGTGATAGAGCATACGCAAGGAAGAGCAACAAAGGTGGTAAATGACCTAGAGAACAAATTTTATGAGGAGCAGCTGAGGGAACTGGGGTGGTTTAGTTTGGAGAAAAGGAGGGAGGGTCAGAGGGGACCTCAACCTGACAGGTGAGTGTTGGTCTCTTCTCCTAAATAGCAAGTGATAGGACAGAAGGAAAAGGCCTCAAGTTGCAGCAGGGGAGGTTTAGATTGGATATTAGGAAAAATTTCTTTATCAAAAGGCTTATCAATCAGTGAACAGGCTTTGCAGGGGAAGCAGTTTACTCACACAGTTCCTGGATATATTTAAATGATATGTAGATGTGGTACTGAGGAATACAGTTTAGTGGTTGAACTTGGCAGTGCTAGGACATGAAGATCATTAAGTTGGACTTAATGATCTTAAAGGGCTTTTCCAACCAAAATGATTCTATGATTTTAAAAGACCTAATAAAGAAAATCCCTATATGTTTTCAAACGAATATGAAAAATTTTTAAAAATGTAACAAGGAAATTAAAAAATACAGAGGATCAAAGTTTCAAAATTCATAAATAAGAGGGAAAAAAAGACTATTTTGTGGGGAAGAAAAAACAAATTCCTCAAGAGTAATGGTGGACTGAGCTGAATAGGAAATAGTTTTCATGATCTGTACATTTTTAACACGCTTTTAGTATGGAGAGCAATTGTTGAGACATTGCTGGTTCCTACCTCTATTTTACTTTCTCCACACCACAAAAAAAATCCCCAAAATTAAAAAAAACAAAAAAAAATCAAAGAGACTGTATAAATAATCTGCAAAAAAAAGTCAATAGCTGTTGCATAGTCTACAATATTTACCATGTTAGGTCTGGGAAAGAGAATATTTTCTATGTCACTGCACCTTAGAATTAAGCACTACCTGCCCTGTTGCTTTTGTTCCACTTCAAATAGCCAAATACTGACCAGGTAGAGACGGGCCTGATAGTTTGGTGGTAAAGTCCCTCATATGAAAGGTAAAACTTGAATATACTGATTTGATGGGTCATTTGAATGCCCTAACAAAAAGCTATTCAAGAATACTTATTCAAGACAAAAATGGTATTTCATAAATTATAGAAAAGTAATTATTTCAAAAGGCAGAAAGGAACAGATTCTCCTTTCTATTCAGGTGTTGTGAACTTTATAGTGCTTCAAAATGTTTTTGTTTCAGATTAGAAGCAGAAACGTGAATGCACCATTTATATTTTTTTAAAAAAATGACCAATAATGTCCTTGCTATTATTATGAGTTGAAGGTACATTTATTATATCATGTAATTATTCCTTCAAAATGTTCCTTTCATTATTAAACAAATATTATTGTTTGACTCTTAGAATGAGTGTATCATTTGATTAGAGAATTATTCGTTTGATGTCATAGATGTGCTTTCTACCTTATGAAATAGAAATGGCTCCTGCTTGTGGGGAATATATTATCAGTCTTAGTGCTCCAGGCCTCAGTGGAAAAAATATTTCTTGTTATCCAAAAGATATTTTATTTAAAATGTCTTTACATGTACTTTTTAATTAACTGATTGTCTGGCTCAGGTGTGTTGTGTGCTACTGCTAATAATTTCATTAAGGATTAAATTTTAAGAAGGAGTTATATAATGATAATTCCTTTTGTACAGAGTAGTAGCAAGGGTTTTAAAGAAAAGGGAGTAAGCCTGAAGGAAGGTGCATAGTAACAAAGTGGAAGAAAGGCAAAGACAATTGATTTTAAGGAAATGGTAATGAGTCTGAATGAAACATAAAGGAAGTTGTGAAACAAGGTGATAACCTCAGATTAATTTTTCTAATGAGAAAAAAATATATTTTTTCAGTGATGAAATTAGGAGGTAAGAAGGTTACATAGTAATTTCCACAGTAACTTGAAGTAATTGACAAGTTTTAAAAAAGCAATTATCATTGGAATAATCTCTTAGCCTTGGTTCACAGGGATGTTAGATTTTTTGTGATTGTTCTGTCAGTCTCCTTGGCATTAGTTTAGTGAAATAACTCACTGACTTAATCCAAACTTGAAAGACAGTTAAGAGGTGTAAATAAATTCCTGCAAGTTTGGGGAACTGTATGAATGGTGCTTGCCTAGCATGACCAACTTAGTGCTTTCAAATTTTTACACTCAGTTAGCTGAGCAGTATTAAGTCATACAACAGTAAAGCTATATCCTTGACAAAAGTTGCGGGCGGCAAGGGGAGAAATCATTACAAAACGGGAATGCCTTGGTCCCATTGCTCAACATTTTGTTGGTTTGTTTTTCAAAGGTAATTTACCAACAGTCTCTACAACTACTTCGGGAACTTCAGTTCCTGCCACGGTCCCCATGAACAACTGTACAGAGAAAGAATTTGTCTGCAGAGCCTCTGGCCATTGTATCCAGATGATACAGAAGTGTGACTTTAGACCTGACTGCTCTGATAAGTCTGATGAATCAACATGTGGTGAGTGCACCAAATCTTTTGCTTTGCCTATGCATATTATTATTAATTTGTTGTTGTATTTACTACTCTGTATTTACCTTTGACTTTTGGCATTAACAGCTAGATGCTATTTTTAATGTAATTTCCATTAAAAAAAAAGGTTTTCTTTTATGTGGGAATGTGAGATGTTATGCACTTTTTGCCTTCTAATGGGCTAATTCAGACTTGTCATTCCAACCTAACTTACTACCAACATGGGGGGGTGGGGGGATGTGTAAGGGAGGAATCCTCAGTTTCCCAGTGAGTGGAAGCAATATTTAATAGTTTTTTAAAGTAAGCATAATTTGTTAAATTAAGTTCATTAAATGACCCTTGACATATTTCAGTTTTCAAATGTTTGATTGTCCAAAATGGAAGAGAAAATAACCTTACAGTCTTATTTTTGGGGTACATATCTGGGAGACTTGAGTATACTTTGTAACCTACTTCAGTGAATAAAGGTTTTGGGTTTTATTGGGTTTTTAAATACACATCAGCAGCAATGATCTTGAAATTCACCCCACTTGACACAGAAGTGAGTCCCAGCTTGTAAATCCCTAAAGGTCTGATGGTCAGAAGGGAACACTGAAACTGGAACAATTGATAGGGTCACTACATGTTGTCTGTAGAGGTCTAAGACATTTGTTGATTGCTTCTGAGTTGTAGGAGTTCACACAAGCATTTCAGAAGAAACTGTCAAATTACTTTGTTTTGCCTTAAAGCACAGTACTTGAAAATACTGCTGTACCAAAGCTGATTAATGAGGAGGTCAGACATGTAGAGACAGTGACCTCATCAGCCTTCGTCAGTTCACTGTTCTCACTGAAGGGCAAAACTCTGCATTTATTACACGCTGTATAGGGAACTCAATCACCTCTCTCAGGGTTGAGAGCTCAGTGGGGAACAGTAACATTAGACTCCTCTGTCTATTTCTTATGTGGGTATAACTCTAGAAGAAATGAATCTGATTACAAATATCACTGGGTAATTTCCTGTAGTGAGTTGAAAAATAAAGGCAGAACCCGTTAGAACTCTTTTTTCCCCTCTCAGAAATTTGCATTGTCTTACAAAACATTCTTTCTTTCTGAGACATAAACACTGGCAGAATACAGTTTTACATATTTACACTGTCTGAAGTCTCCCATCACTACAGCAAAAATAGCAATTTATCACTCGAATGACAGTGCTGTAATAGGAGTTAAGTATGTCCTGACTGAGGGCAGAAATATGTTCTCAGGAAGGTGTTATCTTCCTCAGAGGTGTTTGAAACATAATGTTTATAAAGCATGTTATAAAGGGGAAATAAACACCTAATAAGCCACTCATCATTTTCAGGAAGCGTCACAAATCTTTATATGGGTAACTGATGAGATCACACTGGCTTTGGTTTGCTTCCTTACTGGAAATATACAAGCTATAAATCAACATGGACACCCCCCCTTAGTCTAACATTTGTAGCATCCAAGGAAGGAAGCATCAGGCATATTCTACAAACAGACTATAATTTCTTGACACACAAATTACCTCAGGTATCTCAGCATTTGAGTTTTGTAAGTTGAAATAAATTTTTGTTTTTCTGCACTATTCTCACAGCAGTCACTTAAACAAGCAGAATGATCCATGTCAAAGTTTGGGATAGTGACAAGACTCACCTTGGATTGTCTAGACAAAGTTTCTACAAAATATTCAGGAAGATATAATAGAGTGCAAATATTTATAGCAGGAAAGGAAAATAAAAGGAGTTATTTCCCAAGAAATATGCTTACAGGGGGATGCATTGGGAGTGAGGGTGGTACAGTAGTGAGGTCATTTTTCTTTTCAGTTGCTTAGGAATCAAAATCTGAGGCACAGGCAGCTGCATATATATTTAGTAAGACAACAATTCAGAATTTGGAACCACTACCAAATAGATGCATTAGCATGTGGCTTCAGGTATTGTGGAGACTACTTGAAATATTAATTTTTTTTGGTCATAGACTTTATACACAATGTGCAATGTGCTGCTAATGTTATCAGTCTATGAGAGTGAAGAAGACCATGCTGCAGATGGCAGATTCATGGCTGGTGAATTTTACAGGCATTTCAGTGTATATCATGACACATTATTAGGCCTAAAAGCTGATTAGAACACTGATGAAGGTAGATACTGAGGTGCAAAAGGAGTGGTATATCCCCAAAATAAGAATCTAACTAATACAAAGAACATAAAAATATAATTAATATTTTATCTATAGAGGAAAAAGCATGCACTTTAGTAGTGTAAGTATTTATGGATACTATTAAATGGAACCCTTCTTATTGATATGTTTTTACTTTATCATAAAATCAGTTAATGATTTCTGATTCTTATATAATCACGATGTAATAATTGTTCCTCTCTAAAGCTATGGAATTCTGTGACTTTGAAGATAAAACCCAGTGTGGATGGTATCAACCAGCCTCAGAACACAAGTCAGGAAATTATTCCATCCATACCACAAACATATTCAAGTGGGAACTTGGAAGAGGAGCAAATCTCTACCCTGGGCAAGAAAAACACTGCCCATTAACTGATCATACTACGTGAGTACTGTCTTTCAGGTACTTGAATCTTTCTTGTACTGTGTAAGTATAGCCATGTATGGATAGTCAGGGGAAAAAGCTGCTCACTGCATAGCATTGAAGCAGTTTGCTGATTTATTCATGGTATGTAAATGATTGACCATCAGTGAGGTATGCGTGAAGGATAAATAGCATCGATACAACAGATAAATCAAAATACAAAATGTTAATAAACCAGTACATATTTCTGAACACCCATCTATGAGCAATTCCCCAAAATTTTAGTGCCTCCTCATGAAGAGAAACATGTGTGCACAACCTCTTCCAGAGGACATGGGCTACAAGATGTTCCCCCTTTGTGGGAAAGCAAGTTTAGAGAAATGGCTGCTGCAGCTTTCTGTTTACACTTGCCACTGTCTACAGTCTGCTTATAAACCATGACATTATCAGTCTTTCCTGTAGCACCCCAAACTGTCAGCCCACCAGCTGGATGCAGGCTATTTGCAGCATCCAGTGAAGATGATGCTGTGTGGTCTATGAAGGAGTTGTGTCCCAGAAAGATGACTTCTGGGATGTCAACAACAGGTTTGGCTACTGCTGTTTCCACTCCATAATCTCTCCCCACTGGTACAAAATTTCTTCCTACTTTTATCCCTCTTTTCAAGATGACTTTGTTTAAAAGCTGTCTTTGCAATTCACTGGCTACTGTTTGACTTGATGGTGGTCATCATCTTAATCAGTTTTGGGCAAATATGTTCTCAGATAGTCTTTATAAATAGAGAGAGTGTATGCTCACTTTTCTACCTTAATAGCTATTGCTATCCAGGAAGCTTTGCCCAAGGAGTGCTTTGAATTCTGCTGTCATTTAATTAATTAATGCAATTCAAAGCTATCATATTTAGAGTTAAATTCAGTTCAGTTGATATTTACCACTTTTTGATAAATGACAACACTTCATAATATGAAAAATATTTCTGTCCTCAATGGAGATTACTAAATTAATTTTGGATTCTAGGTAGATTGATTTGATAATCTTTAACTCAACCCAAAGACTTTGATTTGTCTCAAGGAGTAAATTTTTTTTTTTCCGTAAAGTTTTGGGTTTACCCAAATCTATTAGTTATGTATCTGTTTGTATCAAATACAAACAACTTTAAATGTCACACAACTTAAATTCATCTAATAAGGATATTTCTGTACAGAAACACTCTTCTGAACAGAAAAGTACTTGCTGAGTTCTAGTGACAGGCATGTTTACATTCTGTGCCAGTAGTCCACAGAGTGCAAAAATGGACTCTAAATTAAAACCACTCCAACTGAGCCTTTGTTGTATTGCTGCTAGTTTACAATGAGAATTATATTGCATTTACTCAGCCTCAGAGTATTTCTATCACTACAAAAGAATCAGCTCAATGTATTATTTTCACTGCCTACTTCATTAAAATCACTGTGTATTTTTAGAAATCCTCAAAAACCTAAACGGGCAAAATCCTCATTCAGCAATAGGAAGTAAGAATGTTGCCTAATAGTTTCAAGGTCTCTCATATATGTATGTCTATATATATACACATGAAAAGCGTTATATAAAGAATTTTGCTGTCAAATCTTTCATAAACTGCTATTAAATTATTAGAAATTAGCTGATACCAGCACTATCTGTGTACTTAGTAAATCCTCTCACAGCATTTCCACTAAAGATTTGCACTGTCATGGAGAGACAGGACATTGTATTACTGTTTTTCAACATATTTTCCAGGTTTAACGCAACCAACAGCATATTGGAAGTACTGATGAAAAGAAAAATTAAATGATCCATAGAGAATGCAGTTTTCAGGCAACACTGGAATGTATTGCTGTAGTGATGTCTCACATGAGAGATGTAATTCGGTTGTACTCTTTCCCCATTCCCTTTGTTTATTGGCCTATAGAATAAAACAGGAGGATGATGGTTACAATTTAGAGCAGGAGATGCAGAGCAGCATTTTTGTGGAATTAAATCCCTGAAATATGTTGGTTTATATATCCTCATCCATTTTCCCCAGATTTGTGTAGAGACAGATGAGAGAAGCATTGATACTGTAATCTTGTGTTTCTTTATTGATATAAAGCATTCTGGAGTATGTATAGAAATTATTAGATTCATTGTGATGCAAGGTGGGTGACAGTGCAGTTTGCAGTTAGTCCTTTCAACAGAAATACCTGGGAAGACTTGGAGATTCAAACCATCTGCTGCCCATAGAATATGTATTTGGGCTAGCCATGTGTAGGCTGATGAATTGTAAAGTGGAGGTCAAAGACTTTGAAGTTGTAATTTCATTAATTAAGTGAAAGTAATGACTTCAGAGATGGAGAGAGGAACAGCTTGTACGTGTGTGTACAAGCCCAAGGCTGGAGGAATAGAAGCTGCTATGGGAGTTTGCTATGTTAGCCTGACAGTCCCTGGCTGGACTAAGGCTGGCATGTGTTTTACAAGGAGTAAACATTAGGTGACGTTGGCATTGTATGCAGAAAAGGCTGTTACACATGTATAAATGTAGAGCTCTTACAGCACGCTTCCACTCTTAGCAAATGGGAATTCTCTACTGCAGTTAGGTTTCTAAGTGGACGTATAAATTTGTGAAGGCTTAAAAAGTGTCTAGAATAGACACCAGCAAAGAGATAACTCCGTAAGTCTATTTCCATTTTGGAGAAACTGGTTAGTGATGTAGCAAATTTTTTCACACTATTAATGGTATTTAGGTACCACCATTACTTGAAAACTTTGTAGGAACTTAATTGATATGTTAATTCATACCCAAATCTGTCATCAAATCCAGTGAATCAAAACAAAAAAGGACATGGAACTAAAATTCTAAGCTCACATGATAATTATTGCTCTGTAAATAGCTCCCTTGATAACCATATGTTTAACACATATGTCTCGCTTTTGTGTCTGCTTTTCAGACAATCATTATAAGAATTTTTCATAGGAAGAAGTACGGAAAATTGAAGGTTTTCCTGTAGGAAAAATTAAATGTTTTAAGTAATACGCTTAAGCTCAGCAATTTTTGCAGCAGTCAAGAAATGTCTTAAAATTGACATACTCCAAACTTCAAAACAGGTGAAAAAATTATAATCCCAGGAGAAACTTCTCATAAAACATTGGAAAGGAGAAAGTTGAATTTAACTGCTTGAAGACACTTTTTTCATACTGAATTTCACTTAGCCAATATAACGAAAAAAAAATCAACATTTCTCTTATGTTGTATCTACAAATTGCCCTTGTTCTGTGCCACTGATCCTGACAGAGAAGAGATAATAAAGGGAGTATTTAACTCTACATTAAAATTCATTTTGAAGTACATGGTTAATATCAGGTAGTCTCCAAAATATTTAAATCCAGTTACGGAATAGCTTGTGTGAAGAAGGGGTCAGAGACCTGATCAACCTGGAAAGTATTGTACAGGGAATATAGAGACAGCCTTATATACGCAAAGCTTTAATTGGACCATCCATAACTGGATACATTGACTCTTAAGATAAGACTTTCTTTTTGTAAAATATAAAGGACGTAGAAGGAAAACTGTCTCCAGTTGCCAAACAGGAAGAGAAGCAACAGGGTGTTTCCCAGATGAGCAAGCTATCCAGTAGCACATATTTCCACCTATAACTTCTTTTACATTGTAGCTACACAGTTTTCATCAAGACTGAACAGTCTCAGAATTCATGAGGTACAAGCCCATTTATCAACCTATAACAACAAGAGGGAAGTCATTGCAGTAGCAGCCTCCTAGTGCCTAGGTGGAAGGGTGCAAAGCTGGAAGTCAAAATCAAACTGAGGAATTGCAAATGGAAGATAAATGGATCCAAGTCCCCCCTCTTCCAGCCACTGAAACAGACGCCTTCTGGGCTACCAGAAAGACAGCTGGAATTCTCAGTCCTCCAGAGACTCTCACCTTGATCGTTGCAGGAGAGCTTTTCTGAAGTTGCCTTGTCTTCATGCCAGTACTCCAGTCTTCATTCCATCCATGCTCTTGACTCAAGGAGTGCTTTATATCCAAAAGCAAAGCTTCAAAATCCCTTTTTTATATTTCAGTTGCTTTTTCCATGCAATATTTAGCTCTAGCCCTTGAGATACTTGTGGGCTATATGCAGATATCTCATTCAAAGTTTAGAAGATGACCCTTGATTATCCTACAGGTAACTCAAAAGTGCACTTACTCTGATATGAATACAATGTCTTCTCAACAGTGACTTGCTGTGCAGAAGTAACAGGGTGATTCTTACAGTTACCCCAGCAGACATTTAAAACACATGTTCTTTTACAAAAGTGATTCAGCCAAATATTTTTCTAAAACCAGAAAGTCAGCATTTCTTTCTACCCAGGAAGATCAAAGTAATGTATTGCTATTTTTATATTTGTTATTATATTTATATAGCTGCAAATAATTAAAGACTGGTTGAAAGTCTTTGCTAAGTCATTCATGAAAAATTAAAAATATCTGTTGAAATTAATTCTATGATCCTTTTTTGTTTAATTATGAATTTTTCAGGGAATAAGAGTTTAGGTAATCAAAGTTTGGGAAACAGATTTTCCTCTGCAGTCTTTTTAAAACAAGGCAAAACTTAGCATATGTTTGTTTACTAAGTGGTTGTGAAATATCAGCAAACTTGTGTTAGTACTTCACTAAAGTATTAACAAAGCATCACAGGTAATCAAGAGCTTTACTGTGTGCACTGGTAAATATCCAGTGTGGTGCTAAGGCAAGAAAGAAGACCACAGATATTAGGCCTTTGATGCTAAATAAAGACGTGGCTGCTAAGTATTGTATGATAAAATATCATTTTATACTAAAATATAATGCAGAAAATGTCTAATTAAAACTAATGTTCATTGCAATTAAAACTTTTGGTGGTTTTTTCACCTTGAGCATAGTTATTTGAGAAGGAACTCATTCCTCTTGTTTCCTTTTGCCTTGAACCTCTCTGAATTTATGGAGATGTGACAGATTGCTAATAAGATGTGGCAGGTTCAGATGAGCCATGGAAATACCATGAATTAATTTAGCCCTGTGTCAGTCAGAAGCCATCAGACTAAAATCTCTAATAGAGAAAATCCGACTAACAGCCACTGACGGTTGTGTTATGATCAAACTATGGAATCTTTCTTCTCTGATGCCATTTGCTTTGTGTGGTGGTTAGTATGCTGCAATGATTTTAAGTGCCATTGGTAAATCTTGAGAGGATTTGTTCAGAGGTACTCTGAGAACAATGATGCTGACAGAACAAAGCGAGGGCAAAGAAAAGGGGATTAGAGTAGTTAATAACATCCTAACCTGTGTTCTACTGTCCAACTACACAAGCTTCTTTGTTTATTTGAAGTTAAATTTATTAGACTTTAGTTTTTGATATCGGCCATTCTGTTATTTTAGCATTCTGCTATTTTAAGGTAGCCTCAAATCAACAATACAGTTCCTGCTCCTGAAGGATCCAGCAATTCATGCAGTTCCAAAGACACATCTGTGCGCTGTTAAAAGACATGCCTAAAGCTCAGAGCATTTAGAGATCCACAAAATTTGCAAATGCACTATCCATACAGAAAGGCACAACTGTATTTACAGGACATGTGATCATGTTATGTCTGAGCAAGAAACCTAAGGTTTTTTAAACAGTTGCCGCTACTTCTAAAACAATGTGCTGCTCAATTAGTGAGAGAAGGAAAATGGGTGGCACTTAATGATGAAGTACTTAATCAGGTTTGTGGTTCAGTCAGTATTGTGCACTTTCCTCTGATTACAAGCTGTGGGTCAAGGCTGCAGTTCAGGTGTGATTACCGCTGGTGTGGATGCGCTTGCTCCAGCCCAGTTTTAGCTACCACAAGTTCCCATTGCTGTAATATGGGACTGTGGCAATCTGCATGGTGCACAGAATTATCCTGGAGTGCTAAGCAAAGAGTTGGGTGGCTACACCTCACTCTTCTCAACTCTGCTGCAATTACACTATAGCACTAAATGATCTAAGGCACTGAATTTGTATTGATACGCATCAATATTCCAGTCTGTTCATCAGCCACGTCTGCAAACTCTTTTCCCCATAGCTGTATAATACTTCCAGATGAAGTGATTACAAGAAAATAAGATTTCTTTTAAAAATTCCAGTTTCTACTGTAAAAACTTCATCAGAATATACTCTGGACAGTCTATATCACAGAATCACAGAATGTTGGGTGTTGGGACATCAAAAGATCGTCTAGTTCAACCCCCTGCCTGAGCAGGATCACCTAGACCAAATCACACAGGAACATGTCCAGATTGGTCTTGAATGTCTCCAGAGCAGACTCCATAACCTCTCTGGACAGCCTGTTTCAGTGCTCTGTTACCCTCACAGTGAAAAAGATTTTCCTTACATTCACACAGAAGTTTCTATGTTCCAGCTTGGAACCGCTGCCCTTTGTCCTATCACTGGCCATCACCGAGAAGAGCCTGGCTCCATCCTCCTGACATATTTATAGACATTAATGAGGTCACCCCTCAGTCTCTTCTTCTCCAAGATAGAGACCCAGATCCCTCAGCCTGTCTTCATAAGGAAGGTGTTCCACTCCCTTAGTCCCTTAATATGACCTTATTGTTTTAAACTTCTTTATCAAA
Organism: Heliornis fulica; assembly: GCA_013399135.1. Taxonomy (NCBI): domain Eukaryota; kingdom Metazoa; phylum Chordata; class Aves; order Gruiformes; family Heliornithidae; genus Heliornis; species Heliornis fulica. Next base: position 97,087 of record VXBZ01002533.1, on the reverse strand, counting down.
ATTCTTATAAAGGAGATTTATGTTGATCTTGTGCTTTTAGCAATCATATTTATTAGCACAGCAGTGGAACTACCAGGCAATTTGGTTTTCCTCTGAACTTCTATTAAAATATCTTTGCTTTTTTATCATATGATCAGAATCTCTACTTTGTGGAGATAATCCCCAAAACATCTTAAATGTGTTTAATTAAATTGTATTAAAATGACCGGTGGACATTAGAAAAACCTGTCTGCATTATTCCAACCAAAAGGGTTAAAAAAGATCTCCTGAGACAACACACCCTCCTGAAGGCACAAACCAAGCTTCATAATAACACAACAAGAAGTATTTAACACTCCAATTATATGGATGGATATCTGAAGAGTTTAACTTTTTTAACTACTGTATAATTATGTTGGACTTGCTGCCTTATTCTGTTTAGGCTGTGCTGATGCTGACTGCTACTCTAAGCAGGAGTTTCCTTGAAGACACTGTAATTAATGGCAGTGCTTTTAAATGAGCCTTTTAGACATGGAGAGTATATATTATACCTGAGAGTACTATAGTTTAGTTACACTTATGTTGAAGTGGAGGAAAAGTATGAGCTTTATGCAATGCTTTCACACTTCACAGATCTGTTCTCAATAGTATTATTTACTTTAGACAAATATGCATGTATATCTATTGATCTTGCTTAAGAACTTTATTCACAGTGAAGCAAAGGACATAGCACTGAGCCTCATAGGCTCTGCAGCTGTCTCTAAGATACTTAGAGTACTCTTAAAATGGAAAATGAAAGGGGGTTTCTTAGCATGTTACAGTGCATGTCTTACAGGCTCTAATAAGTATTGTGCTTCTACATGTAAATTCTTGTAATTGTTGAGTTGAAGAGCTGTAGATTTCATCAGAATAAAGGGCAATAAAAACTAAAAAAATGTTTTTATAAGAGAAATCTCTGTGCCATGTGTTTAATGAAACAGAAACATATTTTATGAAAAAAGATTCCAGTTGACAAGTACTGAAAAAGTAATTCTATGCTTTGCACCATCCATTTGGGAAGCAAAAGTTCGTATTACCTGCGTGTCCAACTTAAATACATAGTTGTGAAATACTAATGGCTTATAAGGTTATGCTAAGGGTCAGAACTTACTTGTAGGATAAAGTTAAATAAGTGGTCCATTTCAAGTAATCCTAATGTAATCAAATCTAATTTTGTACCAAGAAAGAAAATGTACTTCAAGTACATTTTGGCTCTGTATATGAAGATAGCAGGGCATGAGATTAATCTCAAAATGAACTGGTGGTAAAGAATTTATTCCGTGTGTAGGTAAAATTTTACCAGCAGATCAAAGTTGTATTCTAAGCTTTATGGATTATGTTTGTTTCATGGTCAAAGACAAGAAGTTTCTCTTGGAATTTGGACTCTTAAAGCTTGATAATAACTGTAACACACTTTGATTTAGTGTAAGAAGATTTGTGATGATTTTCTCTGAAGCACCTTTCTAATCTCAGTGTCCAATTACAGGTTTCAGTATATGGCTAGTGTGTTGTTTGGTGTGTTAAGCAGTTAAGACAGTTGTCTGTAAACCTATATAGAGGATGTAGTTGCCTGTAAACACATATATAGGATGTCTTCTGAAATAGGAAATGGTTATACTATATCCTTTTATAAAGCAGTCTTCTGAAAAAAATACGATTATTTTGTTATGGCATAATAATTATATTCCTTGGTTGATTCTGAGTTTATTATACCTTGTTTTTAGATGTTTATGGTGGTGAGAGGTTACTGGTTAAAAATATGTTTCAAATCCTGGTAAAAGAGCTCTTTTCAGAATTACCGCTATTTTAATTTAAATAGATCAAGTGAAGATCTGGATTCTTGATTCCTGTTTGTTTTCAATTCCTTTTGAACTATTTTGAAAGTTTAGAGAAATGTTTAAATTTAACTTAAGAAAATCAATCTTCTTTTTCTTTCCAGTTGTTATATACATATTTGACTAACTGACTTCAAAACATAGGTGATTAGAAGTGGTCAGTGGAGAAAATCTCTCTCTGATACATAGTAGAATTAGGCTATTGGAATTTTTATTGTCCTTTAACATCACTGGAAGTTACACATTTCATGACATTTTAATTTTGCATATAGTTTCTTTTTCTGCAATAATATCCTCACAGCTGTAAACCTTTAATCAGGAAATAACTGTTGAAGCCCATTAATATGTGTAAGTTACTGCAAGGCGGGCTGTAAAAGGTCTGTTCATGTGTTATGATCTATAATAGGACATCATATATTATCTACAGAAGGATAAGTAGTCATACTCCTTCTGGTGCAGACACTGAATATCTAGCAAATCTAAAGAATCATTGTATTTTTTTTCTCACTCTCCATCTTTATCCTCATAAAAGTTCTCACGCTTCCTGGGGAGGTATTCTCTGCACATTTCTTTTAGTACCACCATCATCTTACATCTTGAGTAAAACCTTGCCCACTGTCCACAGTCTACCCTGTCCTCATTGTGTCATGTTGCCTTCAGATTGAAATAATAGGTAGTGCATCAAGTAGCTGTTACCATGGAATATAAAGGAGGTGATAGATTTCTTCCCGAATGAGTGTTTGAACATTAAAGTCTCTCTCGCTTCTGAAATTTTTCAGCATATATTTGTGATTTCTTCAAGCAGATGCAGTTGGTGTTCAGGGAAACCTTAGGGTTTGACTTTTTTTTTTTTTTTTTTTTTTGTTAAGGCTAACTTTCTATATATTTCTTTAATACTTTTTGTAATTTTTCTATATTGTTTCTACCCATCTTTCAGCAGTCTACCATCTTAAAGCCAAATTTGAAGGAAACAGCGCTATAGGCACTATGTGCACATTTACAGTTATACATTGGGACTACATTGGACTCTGTGTGGATATATTACATCTATCTATGCCCTTGCTCATTATTAGGAACTCTAATAACAATAATGACTTTCAGATGCTTTATATTACTATTGCAAACTTTGTTTCCAATGCTGAAAAACATGAAAGGTTATCATATTTAAAAAATTTTAATATATACTTTTACTTTATTTCTACTTCAATTTTTACCACAACTTTCATATTGTTTGATTTTTGACAGTGTAAACACTAAATAATAAGAAACAACATAGATTGAAGCTATCTTGATGCAAAGGTGAATGTATTACAGTTTACAAGCATGACGTGTCATATATATATAAGGCATTAAAATACCAATTTTAAAATCTGATCATGTAGTACAAGAGAAAAATGAGACTGATATAAATATTTTCTCATAAATATGATTTGTGGAGAATTTAACTCTCTAAGCTAATGAAACAATAATCTAAAAAAATTATCAGAAAACCTTTGATGAAATATTTTCTAACTAGGAAATCTAGTTAGAAAAAACTAGCTAATCTGAAAGTAAAATTCTCCTGCATGCATATTAACTTAAAAATAAATTATTTGTCAGCTGGTTACATATGGTCTTGAGGAAACAATAGAGACTGATCTCCCCTGGAGAAGAGACTGTTCTCCAGGCCCACTACCCTGATAAAGGATGTTTGGGATGTGATAAATACAAACTGAAGCCACTACCTTGTCCAATTAAAACCATCGACTTGAACTGTGATGGTCCACAGTTTCATTACATGTCTAATATACCAACAACAGTCCTACCCCTTTAGTCAAGAGAGATCTTTTAGCCAAGAGACATCTTCTGGATGTCATCTGCATACTATAGTGTTCTTTGATCAGTAGTTTGGGGTTTCTCTCTGTATAGGAACCCATATGGACTAATAGCAGGTCTCTGACTTGATAGATCTTGGACAAATGGTGTTGGAAAACTGAAGAATTGTGCTTTAAATACTTAATAGGTCCAAAATGCCTACAGGGCTCTGATATTCTATATAGATACTGTATACCTTTTATGGACATAAATATCCGGGAAAAATGGAAAGGAATGTGGGAGCTGCTGCCTTTTGATTTTCAAGTAAGCTAATCATTGGGATGTTTATCCCTCTAAGGGAACTGAAATTTCCTTCTCTGGTTTGTCATGTTTTCTTTGCTTGTTTTTCTCATTATTTCTGAAATTTGGAAGGAAATCAGAATCTTTAATGAAATAGAGTTTGTTTTCTAACCAGTTTTAGTTTTAACTCTAAAACAAAATAGAAAAATAAAGGGTATTTTATAAATCCAAGTGCTTAATCTGGGATTCTCAAACAATTTGTAAAAGACATCTAAGTGAATTAGCACCTTAAAAACTGAGAGATGTACAATTTATTAATTCAGCTGGTTAGTTTTCAATTCACTTTCAGACATTACATAGACAATTACTACTGTGAAATGAGTGATTCACAGCATGAGACTGTATTTGATAATATTACCAGATTTAAACTGGGCCTTTTTTTTGATAGGCCTAAAACTTTTTTTTTAATACACCTTATCTTTCTGTCAGTACTAATTCCCATTTAGTACATGCAGTTCACTGTTTTCTTCTGAATGCTTCGAAGAGAAAAATACACAGAAGATTCTTTTATGTGTACCCATTCTTTGCTAACTGAGTTTTAAAAGATACTTGAAATATTTAGCTATTAACAAAGTCAAGTATGGAAATGTAGCTCAGTTTCTTATGTTAAATTATTAATGCCCATTAAAATGTAGCAAATTTCCTCTGAAATTAATTAGTATTATTACACTGACACAGGAATGTCTCTATCTAGGGAATGCTTGCAATACAGAGGTAAAATTAATTATTTTCAAAGGGTAAATATAAAGATTTTAGTGCCACATGTTATAGCTGCCAACTCAGAAGTCTTCTATGGGAAAATTTTCCAAATGAGACTGAAATTTTGCAGCTGCTGTCAGGGAAGCCTGCATGTATTCTGCTGAATTTCAGCACTTTGATGAAATCTATATTGAAAGCCAGATTTATTCAGTCTTATATAGGTTGAACATAATGTTATTATACACTAGATACCATTAACTTCTGAGCTTTCATTTTGGGAAAAAAAAAAAAAGAGGGAGAGCACTCATGGAAAAGGAAAGAAAGCAATTTAATGATGGGTTAGATAATTCAATCACTCAATGAAGAATTTACAGCCTTGGTTGAAGATCACTCAAAGAACAAAGCTGGAGAGTGAGGAGAACTTCAAGAAGAGTATTACACCTTGTGACTCTGTAATACATGTGTTTACAACAGTTGTAGGTCATCTAAGAAACCTCTTACTTTAAAAGTTTATGGGTGGTTGCATGTATGTTAACTGGCTGTTCCATAGAGGATGCAGGTACTCTAGCATGTAAACCCTATGCAAACAAATTGATTTATTGTTACTTTCTTCAAACTCCACTATAGAATGAGTATCTCCTAGTAAGTTCCATGCAGGTAGCTATACTCGACCCCTTAAATAATTCAAACTAGAGCTATTGCTTTGCCCTGGGAGAAAACATGGTGCAAGTTAATGTCAGGTACAGGCACTAGAAGAACGCTTTCCTCTTAAACAACAACATGGATAGTTTGCAATTATATCAGTCTTATAGTCCTAATTGTAAAAATTGCTATGACAGGAGTGTATGTGAACAAGGAAGTTCCACATACACTTATCCAGCCTCTTCTGGTCCTTCCACCTCCTGTACTTTCCCACAGAAGCTTCTTGTACCCATGAACTTTCATCACGTTTACTGGCTAGTTGCTTATAGCAAGCACTGAAGCAAGGGGGCAAATTTTGCAATGATACCTAAATGATTAGGTTGCACAGTGGGACTGGTAGTGTCTAGGCAGAGATGTGGTTTTGGTTTGGCCTCAGGACAAAGACATACCTGTTGACAGAACACACCAGATAAGAGATGGATACTTGAATTTCATTATAATACTGATTGTACCCTACCAGTTTCAAACTAATTTCACTGACAGGCCTGGCTGTAATACTCAATACTCTAGGAAGTACAAGGGCTATAAGTGCTATTGCTTTTCAGAGTTTGCTTCTTCCAGCCCTCCTGAATGCTATTGTAAAAGCAGTGCTGACACTCAGCCCACTTGAAAACATGAGTAGCAGAGTAGAATCTCAATTTTAAATGCTTTTCCAAATCTTAAGATCACTAGGTATTATTTTACCTCCAAGCAAGACCCTGGTAGAATAATCAGTGCCAAGGAAATTGAAAAAAGAAACCAAAGATTGCTGCGCTCAAATAACAACTTTCTTCAGCAGAAAGTGGAGAAATGAATATTCCAAATGCAGACTTGCTTGAAAAGTTCATAACTATCTAGTTTTCAAAGTTTTCAATTATCATTTATAGTACATATAGTTTATTAGAAGGTGTTTTAACAAAATACTCTAGTACTTTTGGGGGGAGGATTATTTTTACCTAATTGCTTTATAGAAGGTATTTCACCTTCTATCAAGCAAGTGGTTTAGTATTTTAGAGGTGAGAATGATCTTTCCTAGCTAAATAGAAATTATGAGAATAATTCAAATTTGTGCCTGCTGACATCTGCAGATATTTTACATATGATTCCTTACCAATATCTACAAATACAATGGTTCTTGCACGCTATGGAAGGCTCTGGGAAACGTCTTTGAAGTGTATAATGATTACAGGATTGAACTGTGGCTGTTTAAGTAGTAAAATTGCTCCCCTCCCCCATCCTACTTATAACACACAGACATCTGAGAATTGCATTTACCCGTACTAAAGGTAACAGCTTGGAATTTCTGTACAAAATTTCTACAGCTACCAGAATTGTCTCTTATTTTCACCTACCAACATATTTTCCATAGTCTCCAATGTCCATAGCAGTTGCCTTTTTAATCCTTTTTTTCTGGTGTGACACCAGGGGAAGCAGAAGCAGTACTCTGCATAAGAACAAATGAACCAACCTCTAGTCTGGAAGGATTTTTGAAGTGCTGCGTGGCTATTTCTAGGCTTTAATATTACTGCGAAGCAAAAATATAATGGTCTTGAACATCAAGAAACAAAAATACATGGAATTTTTTTTTTCATTTAAGTATAACCTTAAGATCAACCACAGATTATAGGAAGGATAAGATGCTCTGTGAAATTCTTTGCCTTGGGCAAAAGAAGGTCAGGCTGTTTGCAGTCTATCAATGTGTCCATGGTCATGTTGGAAACAAGTTACTGCATACATGATTCTAAGGATGAGTGAATTAATTAAAGGACTTCAGGTGCTCAGAGGAAATTACTGTGTGAGTACAGAGCCAGTTTTTTACCTTGTTTATAGCCTAGTTTATATTATGTACTATAGTAGACAGAACGTGCTGTTCCTAAAGCTACTGAATATTCAGTGGCATTCATTCTCTCCAGTGTACATGACAAGCTCTAATTAATATATGTTAAAGTATTTTGTGGTTATGGAGTGTATATAATTTTATACAGTAACTGTAATCTATTAGTTTTATTAAAAATTTACAGTGATATACCTGTGAACATAAATTCATAGTTATTTCATCAGACAGATCAGAACATGATGAGTTCAATATAGGCATTGTGAATGGAGGTACATTGTGTCTAGATAAATAGCAAAGATATTTTTTAAATTGTGTAGCATACTTTAAAGAAAAAGATTTTCTTACAAGATTTCAGGGAAACTTCACTACATTATTGAAAAGGTAGCTTTTATAGTATTTGTTTAATACTGCAGGGGTGCTACAGCAAAGACTGTGTTGGGCTGTGTTCTTACCATAGGTACCAAAGTTTCAGTCCTTTAGATTGCTCTAAATATAAAAACTTAGAGAGGGATGATTAGGAAAAAAAAAAAAAAAAGTTTAGGAATCTGCATCATCAAAGCCCTGACTTCTCCTTTGATGGGACTTTCAGTCTGTGACCACTCCCTGGGTACCCTGTGTTTCTCTCCACAGTATTAGCGGAGCATGGTCACTACCTTGTCAATTGTAGTGATGCAACTTTATGGAATAGTTGGTCAGAGCTTGTCCAAAGAGAGAAAAGCGAAAAACAAGGAAAACCCAAATCAGAACCTTTTTAACACATTGCTTTTAAACCATGTCAGGTTTGTAAACCCTTGTTGGAAAGGTTTTTTTCTTTTGAGAAGCATTGAGTGTGTAGCAGCTCCACTGAAGAGAACAGCTGCTTTTT
>VXBZ01002533.1:46481-88985 GCA_013399135.1 Heliornis fulica | reverse complement strand
CAGCTGCTTTTTGGTCAACAGCTGCTTTTTATTTTGAAAAACAAGATTTTTAGGAGCCAGATCTTAGATACCCAAAACACTAAAACTGTACATCTAGTCTCCACACAGAGTCTGATGCTTACTGCCAAGTCAGGATCATCTTTCCCAGCAGCCCAGGAGAGAGANGTCTTCATCTATATAACCCTGTCAGTAAAACTTCATTTCAGCTCTGTAGTTTGTTCTGCTGATCTGTGATACAAAAATACTACCTATTTTGTCCAGGGCTTTTTAGGATTCTGGCTACACAGTAATTTAACTAAAGGGCATTGTAGTGGGTTGACCTAAACCCAGGACAGGCATCCAGGTACCAGAGTTTATGTTGTATCTGTATAAGAAAATATTTCTATTTTATGTTTACATATAACTTAATTATGATAACTTAATTAAGATTGAAATCTCTAAGTAAGGAAAAACTTTTTTTTCTCTGAGCAGGTTTACTGAAGAAGGTTGGTATCTGTTCGCAGACAGCTCAAATGGAGAATTTGGTCATATTGCTGACATTACTACTCCAGTCATCTCCCTTACAGGACCTAAATGCAAAATCCTGTTCTGGAATCACATGAATGGTTCAACAATAGGTTCTCTGGAGGTACAGAGATGTTCTTCATTTTGGGTTGGGTTATTTTTACTGTCTGAAATTGCTTTGTGGAAAATCATGCCTTGTTATTTAGTTTAATTAAAAACTAGGCTGCAAATTAATGAAAATAAATAATTACTAATAGTCTATTGCTCTCAATATATTATGATCTGAAGGAAGCATTTCCTTGAGTAATCTGTGGAAAATTTAAATTTAAATCAACTATCAAAAGTGATGACTTTTATAGACACTTTACAATACAATTTGTCACCAAAAACCATCACTGGATATTTGGACATCAAGATCCTCGACTGAATGTGGGAGAATGAAAATAAAAGTATTAATTGTATTAAAAATTTGCAACAGATAGTTGCTATGTTATTCCTCAGAAAGTTTAATATGTATCTTTCAGCAGTTAGCTGTATTCGTGTAAGCAACACAGAATTATTTCTAGGACATAATAGTAATTTTCTTACCCGTATACTTTTCTTCACTCTAGTGAAGAAAGCACTTCTTTAAAGGAAATGCAAGTTGGTAGATCAAGTTAGTCATTGCAAATTGAATGAATAAAACAGCCAATATTGTTCTCAACAATTTTTTTTGCCACACACCTGAGTAATTCCCATAACGGTAGCATCAGAAATGGATTATAAAAAATACTTAGGATAAAATACCCACTCACCTGTGTACTCTATATCAACTTGGGTTTAGCTATTAGGTATGAATTTAATCATACAAATAAATTCTCACTAGCTCAGATGCTTTGATTAAGAAATTATAGCAAAAAGATAAAAAGATTACTTTCAGTTTTCAAGATAAAAGTAAAATCTATATTGACATTACAATTGAAACCTAAGATGTCATATCCTTGACCGGCATGTGACTTGCTAGACCTTCAGAGGAAACATGTTCTGTGTTTTCTTGAAACTCTCTTAAGTATTTTTTTAAAATATCACTAAATTCTCTCCAAAGAGTATGGACCTTGCTAGGCTGCTTGGAATGTAGTCAGATTTTAATTCATCAGGATTAGTGGGAAATCAGACTATGAAGTTATTTTTTCCTGAGTTTTAAGACTTGGGACAAAACTCTTTGCTTTGAGATTCCAAGGCTTCTTTAGACTGTGGGAACTAATGGTACTTGGAATCATGTTCACAGTTTTTCAGAAATTAACAGCAAAACAGCCATGCCCAGAATCAACAACCATAAAAGTGGGGTTTCTCTCAGTTTCAACACAAGAAATTACAATCTCCCTCTATTCCTTAACTGATTTCTACCTCTCCCGACTTAATTGATTTTAAGATGCACCAATGGAAAAATCACAGAATAATTTCATTTTACACATTGAAAAGAATTGCCTGATTACAATTGTTTAATTAATAATGATTGTGAGAATATCACAGAATATAAAATTATTTAGGCAATTTCTCATTATTTTCTTCTAAAGGTTTTGAGTATCATATGATTATGCAAATTTTCCACATTTAAAAATCATCTCTTTCCCCAAAACTACCACATTTTCACATAGGACACGTTGAAGACTTTCCTGCAGTTTGCATGCATGACTGTCCTCCTGTTTACAGGACTTTAAATGACAATTAGATGTCACTTTATTTTGCAACCTTAGTTAGATATTTGTTAGAACTATTTTTGTCTGGTTTCTGCCTTCTGACTTGGCATGGGTAATTTGCCAAAGTATTAGATGTGCTTTTTCAATAACTTGCAATGTAATAAAAATGCATAGGGCTTCAAAGTGCATTATGGTACAGGGAAGCCTTGGATTTTAATAGCACATAAATTTATGGGTGTATTTAACTCTAAAATTATACCTTTCATATGTCACAATAGAAAAAATGAATTTCTGGTGAAGGATTTAGATTTATAATTTAGTAGATAATTTACAGTGTATGTAAAACCATGTCTGTACATGCCTTTACAGTCACACACACTTATTTATATTCATATAAATATATACTGGTGAGAGTAAGAGAAACCTTTTCTTATTCAGCATCTTTCTTCTCTCAAATAGTATCTGCAATCCCCATTTCCAATTTATATTTGTCCCTTAAAATTCATATCTTCTGTGGGCAGTTCTTGTCTGTAAAGCCAGGTGTCACTTTAACTAGTCAATTTAATATATTACACTTATTTCTTTTGTTCCTCTTCAGTGTGATGATCTTCTGTTTGCTTGGCAGAAGTTCCCTGTCATGCAATACCATACACACTCATGTGACTGCAAAAATTGTTTTAAAACACCTTTTTTTTTTATTAAGATGAAAAATGTCTGGTCTGCCCTAAGAAGACTACACAGAGTAGCAATAAAACCTTGAAAGCAGAAGCGGGTCAGACGACTGGTGAACCGCTTGACACACTTCAACCACCCATCTTGTTGTTATTGTTGGGTCAGTTGAATTTGGATGCCCAGGAGGTTGGAGCAAAGCATGTTTCTGACTCTGCTCCTGTTGAAAAGTGGCAGCCAGAGCACATGAAAATTGGTCTTTAGAATAATATAATAATTTTTTATTTGTAGAAGAAAAAAAGCTGTTTTGTAAGAATCAGGACGAGAAAAATTATCCTGGAGTGATCTAATGGATACATGCACTAATATATTTTTCAGTAACTTTTGTTGTCAGTGCTGTTTCCGCATTTTACAAATGGATAGTAATCCATTAATGAGCAATTTTTATTTGTGGCTAGCTACGCTGGATGAATTAATCTCATAAGGTAGTTATGGTAAGACTCTGGTTTAATATGTTTATGAGGTCAGAAAATCTTAAACCATTTTTTTCTTAGTATAGTTGTTTACAATGGCAAGTTCCTTTGTGTCAAATTGGACAATAGGAAAAGGTCCGTGACTTGGGAGGATAGTTGGTCACTGGAACAGACTCCCCAGGGAAGTGGTCACATCACTGAGGCTGCCAAAGATCACCTGGATGACATATTTAGTCAAATAGTCCTGTGAGTAGTAGATTCAGTGATCCTTATGGGTCACTTATGGGATATTCTGTGATTCTATGATATGTAACTATGCTCCAGATGAGTTGTACAAGATCCTCTTGTGTTCTTTTATACAGTTTAGCAATCTAGAACTAGTAATAGAAAGATATTTTGTGACCTATAATTATTTCCCTTCTAGGTACTCTGTAAAACTAGTAACAAGACTTCTAAACTATGGACTCAAAGTGGCAGCCAAGGTCCCCAGTGGAATAGAGCAGAAGTGTTCTTAGGAATTCATTCAAATTTTCAGGTATGTATTCTTATGTGCTGTCTACATAGTTACAGTCTACAAGTTATGCTATGCATTCTTTACCTCCTCATTTCCCTTTTTGCCCCATATACGTATTGTAGCTCCCTCCTCTTTTGAATAGCAAAAGTCATCTTTTTGACTGATTGTTTACCTGAGTTGGACACAAGTTTTGGAATTTCTCACTCCCTAAATCTCAGACTGATAGCCATTTTTAAGACAGAGAATCCCTCCTGTCCCTGAATAGGTTAAAATATTCCACTTCGTTATCCTTAGTGTATAGTAACATTGCATCTGGTTTATGAAAAAGAGTCAAGCATGATGCTTGCTTTGAAATATGAGCTGATTCCTTAGCATCTCAGAGACCTTAGTCATGGGTATGACATGCTTAGTTGCATCTTTATTAACATTTTAAAATATGTTCCTGGCTGTCTGTCTCTTTGTTTTAAAATGTGTTACATTCCCTGGTACCCCTGTCTTGGATCTCTTTTAATGAAACTTTAATATTCTTTTTACATTACTGGAAGTAACTGATGGATGACTCATACTAATCTTTCTCGTCTTTTGCAGAACTAGGTGAAACAATAATAATTCGGGAGGAAAGGGAACTAGTGTTGATTTCTGTTTGTCATTTTTTGTCTTTTATGTTTTTGGGGGTTTATTTGGTTGATGCTAGATTGTCCTTCAATAATTGTAGTGACATCTGTACAAATAGATTTCTACATCAGTAGAAATTTTCACAGGATTGTACTGTGACAAAAATAACTGCCACTTCATATTCCAAGATTTGCAAGGACCATCATGTCTATTCTATTCATGTTGTATGTATAAGTTTTTGTATATATCAGTGTCTTACTGTAATAGTTCTGTATTTTTTGTTTGTAGGTTGTTTTCAGGGCAAAACGTGGTGTCAGTTACATGGGAGACGTGGCAGTGGATGATATTACCTTTGAGAATTGTTTCCCGTTGGTTATCCCAGGCAGACCTTGCACATCTGACGAATTCACGTGTGCTAACAAGCATTGCATCCCAAAGGATAATCTGTGTGATTTTGTAAATGACTGTGCAGATAACTCAGATGAGAGCCCTACTATTTGCAGTAAGTATTGTAGGGGTTTTTTAATATAATTATCGTAAATAACTGTCAGCGGTGAATTGTTATTACTTGAATATTTTTGGTAGCTCATCAGCTAAGAAAGCAAACATGAAGATAATAATTCTATTCCTTGGCTTTTAAGGATTTTAAATTACTGTTATTTAATTTGAAATCTTATGATAAAAAAAATAAAAATAAAAAGAGCTATTAGTGAATTTCTTAAAATAACTCAAAAGCAGCTGTCTTTAAAAGCAGAAAAAAATCTTCTGCTTTTCATATGAAAAGAATTTATTAAGGCTGAAAAATACTTCATGCATAATAACTTTGGGATATGAGAGGCCTACCTGCTTTGGTGCTTCAAGGATTGTTTAGCTTTACAAGAGATATCAAGAAACAGAACCTGTAGTACTGGATTCAAAGATCGATGTTTCACGTGAAATGGGTTCTCTTGTGGAGAAGCAGATTACAATATATAGTACTAACACTTTCTTTTTTCTACTGCAATCATGGAAAATGCTCATGCAATCAAATCTGCATTGTTTGGTACCATACAGTTTCTTCACTTTTATTGAGATTAATAATACAGTTTATCAAATTCTTTGCTTCTATCAGCATACCTTTGCTTCATTGTGCAATTCTATGAAGCAAAGTTATGCTGATATGCTATGAAACTAAGGTATGTGGCAAAGGAACTGTGTTTTGCAAATTATTTTCATACTATTAAACTTCTCGGTGATTTCCAAATTAGGACTAGAATGTCACTAATCCATATGGGAACCAGTTCAGATCTTCTGCAACTAAACTGGAAGAGTATATCGAGTTGGAATTGCTCTGTTCAAAAGGATTCACATATGTTGTCTTTTATTTCCTGAAATATTTAAATGTTGTTTACCTGTGACCTTTGGGGGTTTTATTCTGTATTTCCCACAAAAGACCATTGGCCAAATAAAGGCTGAAGCATTAGGGGTAAGATGGTTCAAACAGGCTGAAGGATTTAGTTTTGCAACTGAAGTATTTCATTCAGATTCTTCATTGGAAAAAAGATGAACTGAAACACTTCCACAAAGAAGAGGCAAAGTGCTTTTATTTACTTATTATTTGTAAGTTTTAAAAAAGTAAAAAGTTCTTTTTAAAAAATTAAGATTTTTTTCCAACTGCATTGTAACTGGATGCTTTACAATGAAGTATTATGGCAACTTAAGAGTACAGAGAGTTCATTCCAGGGGTGCAACTTCTATAGACGCATGGATGTTACCTCAGATAAAAAATTAATCCCATTTATAACATCTAATTGTGCTGTAAAATACTTGGCAACCAATATAAGCATTTTGCTAGGTCTGGGAGTGTTTTATTCAAGAACATTTTACATTTACATTTAGTAATTCTTACTTTCCTTTTTTCCCTTTTATTTTTTCAGTTTTTGAATAGGTATGCCACTTTAAATCTCCATTATGAGCTGGAAAATCTAGCTTTTATTAGTTCTGCCTCTACTTTATCTATGTAATAAAGTAGAAATGCATAATGTAACAGTTGCTGAAAATATACCTAACAGAAAAATGCTAGTTCTGTTTTCACAGCTTTTTCATGAGACAGGCTTCCTGTGAAGAGAACATGATGATACAAATCACATATTTCCAGTCTTTGTGACATTTTTAATCGCTCCTTGGAGCCATCAGAGAAGACCTTTTTCTTCACTGCTGAGGCATAGAACAGTACCTTGAAAATCTCAAACTCGGAAGCCTTGAAAAGGCTCTAGTGGGGCAAAGCAAAATAGAGCCAAGTGTAAGAAAAAAGAAATGGTCAGTTTTGTCCAGGCATGACAATTTTGTTTAAAATCATGAAAACTCTACAGATCCAAGACAACCCCATAGTTCCTTTTAGCAGATCCTTCCTGGATCTCTAGCTCTAAATGTAGCTTTTGTTTGCTTTGTCCACAGAGTCATCATGTATTAATTAATGAAATTTTTCTGCACCATGTAGAAAGAAACTAGTCCCTAATGTCTGTGATGTTCCCGAAACTCCAGAATGTTAATAGGACTATATCATACAATAATACTCACCAAATCAAATTAGCAGCATCTAGACAAAGCCAGTGCTGCTGAGCTACAAAGTACGCCCCACACTGCTGTTAAATTACTACTGAGAGACCTGTGTCTTGGTATTGCTTACTTTGTAAAGGGCTCTTTTTGACTAGTTTTATGATGTCAGTGCCATAAATTGTCAAGTACACATTTTAACATATGTCAGCTGCCTAGAAATTATTCCATTAGATACAGAAAGTATCTTTAAATACAATGTCACTAGTACTATTTTCTTACTACAAATATATGAGAACTCAATAAACCACAACAGTGGTGGAGACGTAAGGTGTGGTAGCACTCTTTCCACCTTGGTCAGAAACTACTAGGTTTTCCCTCATGCTGCTTTAGGTTATCAGTGTATCAGAGCATGGTGAGTTGACCCTGGCTGAAGGTCAGATGCCCACCAAAGCTGCTCTGTTACTGCCCTCCTCAGACGGACAGGGGAGAGAAGATGTAATGGAAGCTTAAATTAAGCTCCCATCCAGTAGAGTAATTCAGCACCACCATGTCACTGCTTCACAGACAAAAAGATTACCTCTGCTTTTTTACTTCATTATTAAGAGTTCATAGTTCTTCATAGAAGTGTCTACTAGCAAAGATTTAATATGCAAGTGCACACTCATGGGCTGTAACTTAAGCTTCTAAGCAGGCTGCCTAAGGTCTCTTTTTCATCAGTAGAGTGACTTACTTTGAGGCTGAAGTTCATGCAATGTAGAATTGCTTGTTTGAGATAGATTAGCTAAATTGTCCTACATATATGACTATTTTTCTTTGTTGACCATAGAGATTCTACAAGGACAATCTAAATTTAGATTAGGTAACACACAATATATATAGCATTAACAGGGTTGATGGTCTTGACTGTTGAAAACATGCTTTTAAAATTATGTTTCATGTCTGAATTTTACTGAAAAGCTATTTTGCTTGACTTAAAATAGTTTGTCATATTTGGTTACTTTTATACAGAATCACAGAATGGCTGTGTTGGAAGGGTCCTCAAGGATCATCGAGTTCCATCCCCCCTGCCACAGGCAGGGCCACCAACCTTCAGGCCTGGATCTAGACAAGGTTGCCCAGGGCCCCATCCAACCTGGCCTTGAACACTTCCAGGGTTGGGGCATCCACCACCTCCCTGGGCAGACCGTTCCAGCACCTCACCACTCTTTCCATGAAGAATTCCCCCGGATATCTAACCTAAACCTTCCCTCCTCTAGCATCCCCCTTGTCTTACCACTACCTACCAAGAAGTCCATTGATTATAACAAGAGCACAGTGACCTACCTCATACATTTGCAGTTTTATCCTATCCTGTTGTTATATACTATAATATTAAAAAGATTTCGGTTAATAAAATACATGGATATTATTTTTTCTATTGAAGCATTATTTTTTCTTTATGGATTTGAATGCTACACTGTAGTACATGTACCTAATTAACTTCTTGAAAGAAAAATATCTTGTCATGTAAAAATGTCTTTCAGGTACATCTATTGGGCATTGCAATTTTGAGTTTGACCTTTGTGGATGGAAGCAAGATGAAAATGATGATTTTGACTGGAACCTAAGAACTAGCAGCACTACAAAAATGGACACAGGACCAGCTACTGATCATACATTACTAGAGTCATCTGGTCATTATATTTTTATAAAGAATTCATTTTTACAGCTGCCAGGACAGAAAGCTAGAATTTCTAGCCCTTTCCTAAGCAGAAAGAATAAGGACTGCAAGGTATGTAGGGTGTGGTTCTAGCAGGAAGGCAGAATTTTATGTCTAGATTGCACCTAATATTCCTAAAATGAATATTAGGTGCAATGAACTCGTGAAGATCTGTCCAATTTGGCAACAGTATTATTTGTTGGCTATCTAACTTTACCTAATTAAATAAGCTCAAGATATCTCTAATGATATGACCATAAAATAGCTCTTTGCTCTCCAGCATCTGCAACATCTTCACTACTAATGCCACACTTGGAATTCTTACTCCATATGTTTGTTGGAGATACTGGTCTATTAACTTGCCTGAGAGATTATATCAATGATATTTTACAGACTTTTTGTCTGAAAATAGGGTATGTACTCATTTTACATTAGATTTTGTCCTCATTTTCCAAGTTTACCTTTATACATCTATCTTTTTGCTCATTAGCATATTTGGGGATGTCAACTTCATATTAATTTTGCATTTAATGAGGAAAAGGTTCTCACTCCAGGCACCGTGACTTCAAATTTCTGCATAGAAACTATTTATTCTGCTCTCTCTAGCTGAAACAGGGTTGTCCTGACATTCTGAGACTCCCTTATTCTGCTGCCTTTCACACCAACATTGTGGCTCTTTACCCACAGTGTTTTATAAGGGATAAGCAGACACCTGTGCTTTTAAAATCTTGTGTGCAACTTCTACACAGATGAATGACAGTATCCAGAGAACTATGGAGAACCAAGACTAACAGGCTAGCCTTCATTTGATACAAAGCAAATTAAGTATGGGAACCAATGTTTCCCATACATTATAATTCAAGCCTGAGTAACGTGGGGCCACTGTCCTTAAATTATTTTTGCATAACTATTATAACAAGTTGACATTGCTGCTATACCTAAAGTCACAAAATAGAACATAAGACCAGTATTTTGACTCCAGTATTCAATTTAATTGAGATAAGGGTATTGCAAACAAATGTAATGAAAATAATGTTGGGGGCTAGAGGAGAGCAGAAATACCAAGTCAGGGACCAGAGCAGAAAAGCACAGTATGGTAGTTTTCAAAAGAACCGTAACCAATGAGGAGTACTGTGTTAGGCAGCCTTATGAAAATGCCTACTAGAATTTCTGGCTAGATAGTCAGAAAATGAAACAAAATTCAGCAGTAGTAAAGAGAAATAGAGTTAAAGCTACAAATATTTTAACATTATATACTTAACATTAGATACACACATATACTGACTAGACAAACCTCAAGTAAAGATAGATTTTAAGAGAAATGGAGTAGTTGAAGACAGAGAATGGGTGGGTAAATACCAATATTTACATATAAAAAAGCTGACATAAAAATTGTACTTGACTACTTTATTGCCCAAGAGGCATTCATAAAGTGAACATAATAACACTTTCAAAAGAATTATAACACAAAGCCCTTGGAAGCTTTATTAATCAATAATCAGAAAAAATAATTAAATAGAAATGTAGGGATTTTTTTTTAATCATGTTTATACAATACAATAATCTGCAGAACTCTGTGCAGCGGGTAACCCAAAGGAACGTGACTCTACATTTACATAGGCATCATAATATTCGTTACTATGCTTTTTATAGCTATAATAAATAAGATATGATTTTCATTCTTTTAGGGCTTGTGTTATGCATTAAATGAGGAAAAAAATTGAGCTACAGATATGTTCTCGCACATGAATTGCCTTCTTTCAGGGTCCTACATAATTAAAAAAAATATTTTAATGTTTGTCAAAAAACAAGATACTGAACTAAAGTTACTATTGGTTTGATTGAATACAAGTATTCCTTTGTTGTTCTCAAATTGAAAATAACTGAAAGCATTTAATATAACAACACAGTGATTTATTTTTTTTTAATGTTCTGTATTACTATTTGCCAATCCAAGGACCTCCTACATTTTATTTTAGCTACTCTTTTTGCATTTCTGCAGTCTATGTTCATATGCTAGATTAAAGATTATTTTCTTATTACATATTCCATAACCTATCACAAACATGTTTATAACCAGAGAAGTGTTCAGTAAACTGGAGTTACTTCCCACACTGTAAATGGCACTTCTCCATTCCTCTGTTTCCTTATCATTTTAAGAGTTATGCAAGAGTTATTCAAAAGAAGTGTTAAGATCAGCTGTCACAGATTTATAATACTGACTTCCAAGTTTTGCTTATGGAATGGTTAAATCTAAATACCAAGTCTTTTGGGTTTGAATTTTAATTAAAGTGTTTTTTAATCACTAAAATTAAGGATTGTTCTGAATGTTACTTTGATGTTTCATTTAATAATTAGGGTAAGTACAGTAGCAGAATGTCTGAAGTCATCTATTGTATACTTGATGCATGCTATCATTCTTGGTTACAGATACTTTTCTATTACCATATGTATGGAGCTCATGTTGGGTCATTGATTGTGTACCAGAGGACAACAGCAAAATATGAAAACATTCTCCTTAATCTTACTGGAAACCAGGGAAATTTCTGGCAGCGCAAGGCACTGATCCTTACTGGAGAAGGAGAAGAAGATTTCCAAGTTGTGTTTGAAGGGACAGCTGGAAAAGGTCTCAAAGATGGCATAGCACTCGATGACCTCACATTTTCTAGGGATTGCTTACCATCCCAGGAGTTTTTGCCAGCAGAACCCACCATGCTGCCGCCAACAGGTATGTTACTGCTATGGACAAAGCATCTATGTAAATCTGGAAAGAATGCATAGCAGCATTGCTTTCACTTATATGTCTCATCTTGAAAAGAGAAATAGAATTACATAGCTTGATAGAGACATGTTGAAACCACCACGTTTTTAAGTAGCTTTTTTTAAATTGTTTTATGAAATAATTTTTGAATATTGACTCAAGACTTCTGAATCTGCACGACTTGTTGTCCAGCTGAGTACACTTAGACAATACATTGTTTAATTGGTGATTTATATATCAACAGTTGTAAAATATAGTTATTGTAAAATAATGAACTAAGAGTGAGACAGAGGCAATACAGACAGATTGCAGAGCCAAAAGGCCAGTAGGCTTTAATGCTTTTTGGTTAGTGGGAATTCCTGCTGATACAGGTTAGGTACCATATCCGTCTTCTTCCTGTATGGTATGGTGCCAGAACTAGTGCAATTATTTGCACTATCCTTTCTTGCTACACAAGGGAAATAAGACTCATAAAAAAAAATAAAAACAAAAATAATAAAGTTCTGATGGGTATGAATGTCAGTAATCCCAAGAGCTTCTCCTGAAAGCACCAATGTCTATTTCTAATATTTGCTTAAACAGAAATGCTGAAGGAGTAACACTTTCTGACAGAACAGGATGAATCTCTTTTGCCCATCCATATTTATCATCAGAGTTACTGAAATGTATACCCCCAAAGTGGAGTTTAGGAGATGCATTTCGTTCCTGGGACTACTACAAATTTCCTGCATGGCTGCAGCAAGTCATTTTATCTCACTTCTATGTCTTTCTGATCAATAAACCAAAGTTAATATTTCCCAATGTCAAGGACTACCAGGAGAACGGATCATTAATTTATGTGAGCTGCTTTGCTTTGTTACTGCTGCTAATGAGTAGTCTTCCCCTTTAGGATATCATTAAGCACTGCTCAGGCACTGAGAAATAACACTGATGAGACTACAGAAAACCTGTAGATATTACACTGTTATCTGTGCAAAAGATAAGCAGGAAAGTTATGGGCAATGTTTCCCAGATATGTCTCTGAAAAATTGCCAGTTATGGTATGTAGCATTGGCTTCCTATTTATGTCAAAACAGTCACAGAAATTTATCGCAAATGAGACTGGTATTTTAAAGTTCAGCTTTATCAGAATGTTACCCCAAGAGGAACACTAGCTGAGGTTTTTGATTCCTTATTTTTGATGTTTTCAGACTCCATCCTCTTAATGGTAGATTCAAGACCCTGTGGCAATGTTAGAAACTTTAAAAGCTTTAGTTTTGATAGTAAAGGATGTTCCAAAACACTTTTATGATGTATATAATAAAAAAGGTACTAAAGTTTCAGGAAAAAGCCACTGGAGACTGATTTCTTGGTGTAGCTCATCTAAGATGTACTTTGTGAACTTTGTAGATTCACAGCACTTTGAGATAACAGTCTGAATTCATCCTCATAGTGAAACATCTTTTCTATATCAACAACTTTCACTTGTCCCAGACAAGAGCTTATGTTAACCACCGAGGGTCCCAACTTACAGCTGCTGTTTATAGTGATACCTGTTTGGATCATTGCTTGAAATGTGGGCTTAGAAGCTTCAGTATGAAAACTGTTCCTGCCTACAGAAATGTTCTGGACAGTGGCAATTGAGGCTGTGAAAAGTGATGTAACTGTATAAATAAGAGCCACCTGGAATGACTATGCTGCAAAAGTTTGGAATCCTAGACTTCTCTGTTTGCATGTGGAGAAAAAAGGAAAGGTTAACCATAGGTGAAATACTTATATCCCTTGCTCTTCCTTTTTTTTTTTTAAGTTTTCAAAGAATATCATGCAACAGAAATCTGCTCCTTTCTTGTCTCCAGCTGAAGAGAACATTTGCTAAAAAAGTAGAGATGTTTTCTCTCAAAGAGATTTGGTAGTTGTTTGAAGTCCATTCTCATAACATGATGACGACCAATTGATACTGATGCTTATTTTTCTATCTGGTTAATAGGTTCTCTATGCTATACTTGGATACATTTTTCAGTTTGTCAGGACTTACAAGGAATGTTTTCTTCATTTTAGATACTAAAAATAGCCCAAGGAATATTAACTGTCATAAAGTTTTCCACCCCTTCTCTTCACACAAAGGAAGTTTGGTTATTCAGTGTTGCTTCTTACATTTTGAAGAGCTTACTTTGTTATTTTTATGACATACCAACATACAATTGGTATTCTGCAAACTGAACAAACCACATTAAAAAAACACTAATATAATTCCTTTTCAATGTATTTTTTTAAAAATTTAATTCATTGTAATGCACACAACAGGGAAGAATCTTCTGAGTCTTATGAGCAATAACTGTGTAATACAATTATACTAAGGTGGTCTGTGTTTGTTATTTCTGCACACAGAGTGATATTGCAGTGGGCATAGTGTAAGGATTAAAGAAAAAAGAGTTATTAAATGTTCATATCTGTGACAGAGACACAATTCTTCACTCTTCAGATTTGTTCCCTGAGTCTGTGTAAACTCACTCAGGGTCTAAAATATTACATTCTATGGGGGATGATTTTCTTCCTGAAAAACATGAAGTAATATTTAAAGGATGGAAGTGAGCACTGGACAACTAGAAAATATCCTTTTTAAACTTACCGTTGTCATTGTCTGTAGACTGAGAGCATGCTGTAAGGCTGTCCTCATGATTCTGCATATCCACAACAATGCTGAAGTAGAAAGCCACTTAGAGCATCTTAAAATGCTGCACCTGAGAAGAAATAAACATAATTTTAAGCTGGTGCTTATCAACTCTTCACTGCATGAATAGTGATGTATGGGCAGCAGTATCAGGTTTTGTTCATGTCCTGCAGTAGTACTGTGAGTAGGATGCTACAAAGGCAGTTTTGTTCAATGTGTGCCTGTTGCTGTGTGTCTGCTGTGTGGACAGTTTCTCAAGTCAGGCTCTGCCCCAGGTAGGACACTGCTGTGTCCACACCAGACTGGGAGCTGCCTTTGGCCACACTGAACCTTGGAAAGTTGCAATTCTGGCCCCGTTTCCTCTGAGTTAACTTATACCTTCATGTGGATCTGGCAAGCTGGCAGTATTACATAAGTCAGGTGGCATATTTTCATTAAACTTAATTACTTTCTTTCCATTACATTTCAAAGATTCAGTGACAACTATTTTCTATATACTTTTTCCAAAAGAAGGAAGTTGCTAAGTTTTCAAAGTCACAGCCTTTCCAGGAGGCATTCACACCCTCTTCTCTTTCAAGCAGCAACCATAATTTTAAAGGGAGTTATACAGTCCACTAAGAATGTTTACAGGTTAAGATATTATGTCCACAAAATACTAAATCATTAGTATGAGTCCTATTTCATATATATTTTTTACAAGAGAGACATCGTGGATTCGTCAAGAGCTTCCACAGTCTCCAAATGTGCTTCTCTTCACCACCCCCCCGCCCCTTTTCCCCTTCTTCCCTTGCCACTTGCTGAGGAAGTGACTGTTTTCACCCTGTCTCCTGTTTGATAGTGTCTTTCACTGAAAATGGTGTCAAGTAGTAGACAAACCCACCTACTTCCATATTGATCTCTATGCAATTGTCCCTAACATTACACATTGAAGGAGTTACAACTTATTTCTTACATGGAAACTACATTTTCTTTTGTTTGAGTGTTTCTATGAATTCTCTGACTTTCTCTGACTTTTTGAAAAATCTACTGTAATCTTTTGTTCAGCTCCCTGTAGAGTATTTAGGAAATCAGTGAACAGTGGAATGATACTATAGCAAAAGGACTTTTTCTCTTTTTGCTCTCTTTCTCAATAAATCCTAAAGTTTTATTTGCTTTGCTGTTTTTGAGCATTGGGCTGATGTGTTCCTGGAGTTGTCTGCAGTCATCTGCTATGTAACTCCTTCGTAGTGGCAGTGGGTTTTGTTATTCTGTGTAACTTAATCAGATTGCATTTCATTGCCAGTCACACAGGACATGGTTGTTTAACTGTGGCTGTTCAGTTCTGCTGTAGTTGTACAAGATACCTGGCACACCTGCTCGGAGTTTGTGACTCTTACAAGGATCACAGGACAGTCTGCTGCCCTGCAAAGGTGGCTGGGGTCAGGAGGGCTGTCCAACACATAACAAGTGTGGGATACTATCAGAACTTATTCCTATTATTCATAGTAATTCCTAGCTCGTACCACCCTGATTAACGTCTTATCACTAGTAGTTTCTTTACTCATTACTCACAAACTTTCCAGCTCTCCAGCTCTTTTATGAGTAAGCATTAAAGAATGCAGCCTCCCTTTTTTTTTTTTTTTTTAGATTATTTTTGGTTTGGTTTGTTTGTTTTTTTTCCAGACTGGATTTTGAATCATTTCAGCACAAATTTCTGATTCACAAAAATGAGAAGTATTGTAGAATTCAGCAAGATAGCAACAAAGGAAAATGATAGTCAGAAAATCAGATTCACCAAATATTACCCAAAAACTAAAGACCAACAGATATTGCTTATATCATTCTTTTGCAGATATAATTAGATTTATAAAAATTTGCAGACACATAAATAGAAATAAACTTGGCGGCTATTCTGATATGTAATTACAAGAACAATTGTGTTTTATGCTTCATTGCATGCTTTCTCATTCTAAAAAGAATAAAAAAAATCTCCTTATGCACACTACTAACAAATGACAAAGCATTTATATTTCCATTGATACAACCAGCATTGACCATTGACTGAGAGAACAGAATTTGAATCAAATAAAGTAGAATGTCTAAAGCACTTTAAAATCAGTTCTCAGAAAAAAAAACAAACCACAAACAAGAAAAACATTTTTTTAAAAGAATCCCCCAAACCAAAACCCAAATAATCAAGCCTATAAAGAGTACTTACACTTTCTGATATGCCCCACAGCCTTTGGAACTTACCTATTAAATTGCCTTTATCGCATTCAGTAGGACATGAAACTTATCTTCTGAATTAGTACCTGAACAGAAACATACTCTCAGATGTATCTAGAATGAAATTCCAAGTGAGTGGCTTTTTTTTTTTTTGGTTGGTTTTTCACCTATATAATAACATGAAAATTAAAGTTCATGGTTTTAATGTAGACTTTTAAAAATAATAAATTGACTTGTTTATATTTTTCTCTGTCTCTTTTCTGGAACAAAATACAATTGCTCCATACTTTTCAGGAAAACAATACCAATACTGTAAAATAAGTAGATTGGTTTAGTAGCAGGACACAAAAGTAATACTGGTCACATGCAGGTGACTTGTATTCAACTTCTACATATATTGTCCACCTGTTATGAAGAAAATTATCTTTTTATTGACAGTCAAGGAGACTGATATTGCCTGGATTTTTACATCGTATATTCTGATCCTATTAAGTTTTCCCCAGTTAAATTCCTAATCAGTTTAATCACTGTACTTTTTCAATTTGGTTGGGAATACCTGCCCTTGTTCCATCTGTTTCATTCTACTCCTGCTTCCTTTTTCTTGGTAGCTAGGACTCTGATCTATCTCCTGGTTTTGAGCTCTAGCCATACCAGATTTCATGATGGTTTTAAAGATAAAAATGATGTATCTATTTGCTCAACTAAAAAAAATTATTTAAAAATAATTTAAAAATCCTATTTATTTATATTAGTCTAATTTGCAAAACAATTACAGGTGTTTAGGTGTTCAGTTGTGGGTTTAAAGATACATTTGGGCTAAAATAATTTTTTTTCAACATTCCCTGGGGATTTGGGATATATATCTGTCCATAACTGGTTATAATATTTGTGCATAAAAATGAAGCACGTCACTTTTGAAAATTTTTTTCATAATTTGTTACAATTTTATCTCAAAGCAATATTTTTCCCCCTGAGTTATTTCGTCTTAATACCTTGAATGTGAAAGAAACCCAAAAGACTGTTTGGATACGCAGAGCAGAGCCTGGATTGGGCTCATAACTGATCACAACTCTGGAAATCGGACAACAGAACATGATTAATGTCACCAAAGGTCCTTGGAGATAGGACACTGTCAGCACTTAGGTTTTTTGTGAAAGAGTGTACCATTTCAAAAACTTTCCTTAGCTCTTTGGTCTCCCCAGACTGGTTTCAGAGAAACACATCACAGACCAGATACCGAAATAAGTATCAGGTCAGGAGAAATGCATTTTCAGTTCTGGCAGTCTGAAACAAGTCTCTGAGCAGCCCGTGAGAGCAGGTGTGTGTATCTATGTTCATGATATGACCTTCCTTTTGGCAGTGGTTAGATGGGGTATGGGAAGAGCTTTAATAATCAAAGGCAAACTGTTCCTACAAGTGCAAGAGGAGTTCTTGATACATGACCTACAATGGGAAACCTTCTTCAATTTTTATTTTCTCTACACTAGGAGTACTAAGTAAGAAGACCTCTACCAAATCTAAGCATGAAGTCTCTAACCTTACTTTGCATTCCAAAGCTAACTAAAAAATTACCTTTACTTGAGTGAAATAACTATTTTTCTCTTGTATAGACAAATAATGCTGCTGTATAGGGCTTTCTTAGAAATACCAAGAATACCAAGGTTATTTCAATAATATTTCCAATTATAATTTCAATATCAAATTTTTTTCATGGAAATATAATGTTAAATCTGGCAACAGCTAAAGTTATCTGGAAGAAAAGTTGTGTTTCATAGTATCTAGTTCTATTTTACCATTAGTGTAGCACACCTCTGCTGAGGGTTTGAATTGTCTGGACAACCTGGAACAAAATTTGCATGTGTGGTTAAGACTGTAGACATGTGTGTGATTCTTGTCTCTCCCTAACTGTAGTAAAAGAGTTGAATTTGAAATAGCTTTTCAGTACATACTCTTCACTTTGGACTGTATTTTACTTTTCTAGTTATAGTCTTTATCTTTAAATATGTTATAATTTACAGAAAGAGAAGCTTTATATTGCATAAGATATTGTAAATTTTATTTGAAAGTTCTGATTATATCCAGGAAGATTTCAAGCAATTCACTGCAGAGCTTAATTTTCATTCTGTGATTTTGTTTTCTCAAACTTTTCAAGAGAATATGCTTCTCAAGACACCTGGCTATCACAAGATGTGCCTAGTTTGTTGTTTAGTGGTAGGATAAACAAAGTTAATAAACAAGTGATAAAAAGACTGCTGTCAAGTCATACAAAATATTTCTAAGTGTGGAAGGACCCCACTCACCTTTAAGTTCAAAAAGTGAAGTCATCTCATGTGACTCATATAGGGGCAAGGTATTAAAGAAATGGAAATTAAAAAATCATGGGGTTTTTACCTCTGGAAACTTTCAACTATTCAGAATATAAGCAAACATTGTGTCCCCATGTCACCAAAATCACAGGAGTTGCCCTCAAGAAAAAACTATGGGAGGTTATCAACTGACGCTTCATGATCTTCTCCAAGCATGGGGGGGACAAAAGCCCAAGGTAATATCCTCTTCAGTTACAATGGAGACAGAATATGTTGGTGAACTGGAGAGAACAAGGATTCTTTTCTCCAGCCTTCTATTTTAATTAGTGCTTCTTTCTTTGAGGAGAGCCCTTAATATTTTTGTACTGCGCTCTTGGATATCTGAGGAGGAAGTAAAGTTGGTTTGACAGCCTCAGTGCTCTGGAATTGTTTCCCATAATACTGGTGCAGTAGCTCATCTGCTACTGGGATGTGACGCACACTCCAACTGTAGACTAAGAGGTTGTTGTGGGATGGAAGTGCATGATGTCCTCTCCTTTTGATGTCTGCTTCTGGCCATGTTCAGTGGCTGCAGCACTCCTCGCTGGGTGGCTTTATTGGTGTTTCACTTTCGCCTGCACCTTACAGAATTTAAGATTTCTCTTCGTTAAATCCTTCTGTACATTCTAAATCTTCTTTTTTAATATTTTGTGTGTTTTATCCAGCACTGCAATTTCTTACAGACATCCAATACAAGATTTTTATCTTCATATAAGTATTTATTACTTGACTGCATAAGTCTTCATATATGACATCGTTATTTTGATGCTATTACAGCTCAGCTTGGAAATATTAAAGCATACATATTACACCAAAGACTAGAATGTTCTTTGTTTGACAGAAAGGTTTCCAGCTAATATTTGTTGTAAATGTCACTCCATAAGGCTGAATTAAGTTACAAGGTCTGCTGCTAGCACAATAACCAAATGTGTCTTAAAACAGATGCTTTTGCAGTTGTGTAAAATACAGTATTTTTCAATTTTGTTTATCATATGAGTTTTAAGGAGCTATTTGCAATTATGTGGGGTTGTAAGAAAAAGATTGTTTATGAAATAGATGAAATAGTTTCCATAATACTACCTAAATTCTATTGGGTTTTTTTATTCCAGTTATTTTTTGCTAGTTGAATGTCTTCTTATATTTTGGGAACAGTGCAGTTTATGAGAATATATTTTGTGGAGTATCATCTGGAGTACTTTTGTATCTACATAGACACTACACAAACATTTAAAGGTGTGATTGCAAAAAATTATTTATTAACATCATGAAAACTGACTTGAGAAATTATTTTCTACTGAAGCCAAAGAAACTTACGGTATGTGGTGAATGTGTGGATGATGTTGTAAGACAAAGTGTTACATTAGAAGAAAATTGATACCAATTTCATTGAATAAGACCCAGAACGTCAATGCAATATTTTTCATAAGAGTGACTTAGTTTTCTGGAGTTCTCATTAGATACTTCAATGCTAAGTGTTTAATAGCTAAATAGAGAACAGGGGAAATTGGAAGCTGAAACAGTAGCTTTATACTGTCATAATTCATCAGAGAAAAAAAAACCCACAAATATTATTGAAATATTAATTTCTGAATCTCACTGTTAATTAATCCAGGTTGTTTCACTAAAACATTTTGAGACTCACAATTACTATTACTATCCATACTTCATATAATTAGGTAGTCTGTTAAGACATTTTTATTGTAAGAATTAGAGTTTTTTATTTCCTAAGTACTGAAGATTGTAATGGAAATAACAAGATATGTTATCCTAGGGACAAAGACAGCAGAGAAGCAGAGTGGTGAAAAAACCCTAAATGACTTTAAAATGTTAAATTCTTCAGTTTTATATGAAAGAATCACACAAAGGAAATTATTATCTAGAGTAATTCTTTGTGTCTAAAATGTTAGTGAACAGTTTTCCATCTAGAAAATTTCTATTTTAATTTTCTAAAACCAGAAGTATGACATTCAACAGCAGACATTAACTGTGGCCATTTAATAGCTAATTATTGAGTAAAATTAAGTACCTATTTCTTGATGTTAGAAGGACACAACTTGTCCACCAAAACAGGAGTTCCACCTACTCTGTCCCTCCCAATGAGGCACATTTATTTGGTTCCCCCTCTACATATCTATGCATGCAATCACTTCTACAGTCCTAAAGTAAGTAATGGTTTCTAATTCTCTAACTATTTGAGATTGCAATCTTGGGAAACAGGACTGAAATAACACTTCCTCTAATATTTTTTACATTTTTTTATGCTTCTGCAAAAACCAAAAGGCTCTGTGCAAGCAGAATGCCTGTTCTAAAGTATTCCTACTGAGAAAATGCGTAACAGTCACACTGGTCCCTTTTCAAGTGATAATACCTATAGCAAGTTAGAATTCACCCACAATAATACAACCAGGCATGGTTTTGATCACAAGCTTTTAAGCCTTCTTCTCTTATTCATAATTTTTAACACAAATGTTTCAGTGGTATATATAAAACCTTATCAGCATGTTAGATAACAAGTTACTTTGGCTGGTGATCAGAAATAAACAGTACCTGACACAGCAAGTGAAGATTCACCGAGAAAAAAATGTTATTATTAATCCAAAGATTTTTGCTGCTAGATAACAAATTTTCAATAAATATGATTTTAAGCAAAAATCATGCATCTCTTTGTACAAGGGATGGATCTTTTCTGCAGCTATTGCTGTTCCATGCTGTGTCATGCAAGGACAGAGATGGCTTAATGCATGTACTACTCTTTGGAATACTCCCTTTGGAATCAGTTGCTATGCAGGATGCTCACATGACTCTGTGCAGTGACTTTAATAGATGTACAGATGCATCCAAATGTAAACGCCAAAGAGGATGACTTCCAAATGGGTGATGTATGTTGGTCAAAAAGCTATTCCAGTCACAAAGCTAAAGTAGTAACTCTGTTATAACCCAGGGAAAGTACAATTCTTTTCTTTTGTCCCTGAAGAATAACCCAGGGTGGAGGCTCTGAGTTTTGAAAGATCTTCCTCTTGCTGGAGATAAAGAGTTGAAAATGCTGAAATTGCTAATCTGAGAGCTTCATTAACCAGGGCAGTATTCAGTATTCTAGTACATACAAAATAAGATCTGATGTTTTGTGAACTTGGAAAGACTGGGAGATGTATTTTAGACTTTTTTTAAATCTTAAATTTGGATATCCAGCTTCAAATTAGTGAGACTTAGTTTTTGACAAAATAGAAATGCCACAAGGTTTTTCATAATTTTGTTACAACCATAGATATACAATTTTTCTTTAGTATTTTGAAGTTGACTGGTTTTGTGTAAACAGGCTTCAAAAAAGTATTGGTGTAAGAAAGTATTCAGCTTTTGTTGGACTTTCAGATGAAGGTTTGGGCCAGGTAGAAATGAAAGGTTTAAGTAGCATTGAGTTTTGCGTTTCAGATCTCTTTGTACTTTCTTCTGTGTTTCCCTTACCTTCCCTTCTGCACAGAGGAGAACTTAACAGCAGAACTTGCATACAAATCAGTGCATCTGACCTGGCCATGAATAAATTTAGGCTAGATGATAAAAGGATTCTTTATCTGAGAACCAAAAAATAGCCTTTCTATAACAGCAACTGGGAAAGTTAGATTATATTGAAGGCAGGGGAATTGCTTGAGGTTTGTTGCCTTTCATAAAAGTGAACTAGACCTTGTGATTTGAGCAATCCTGTTAAAGCCCAGGTTCCTATGAAATGGTCCAAAACAATTTCATCGGGGCACTCTTTCCAGCCATAAAATTTTCTGCTGTTTCCTTGCTCAGTCACTTGCTAAGCTTGAAATTTCAGTCACTCGTTACTGTTTGCTTCCCTCATAGTGCACTGCTAAATGTCAACAAATTGAGGTCCAGTTAAAAAAAGATATTATTCTTTTGGAAGCAAACAAATGTGCTTATTTTTTATTCTAATGTTAAATGAAGACAAACATTTTTTAAAAATCATTCATACTGTCTGGAAAGAAAAAAAAAAAAAAGGAACAGAACTATTTGATCACGTTAGGAGAGTGTGACAGTGTAAGTGACATTAGATCACACAGGTTCCAAGAGCAGTTGTTGTTACTTGCAGAATCTCACTTCAGACCATTTATGCTGACTTTATATGTATAGTCTCCATTTTCTTTGTGCATTCTCTGAAAACAAACAGGACTATAACACAGAGAAAGGGAAAAGCTGTTTGTATAAGAAGCTATGTTTCTTTGAGATACTGAGTGATTAAAGAGTTTGTTGGTATCTTTCTCTTCCATCAGGCATAACGCGTTTTTCATTTCCCTGTTGACCTTCCCAGACGAGGCTCAAAGGTGTGAGGAAGGCTGTTCAAGGCATCAATAAAATCTTGATGTCCTCCTCAGCTTGTGATAGCATTCTGCCTAATATAGATGGAAAGTTTTGTAGTATCTTATGATAAATAGAGTAATCCTGAAACTTATTCCTTTGAGCAATGAGAAATGAAGGTTTATACGGGTCATAAGAGTCAATTTAATCTGTTTGGAATGGTTTTCATTCCTCCTACACCTGACTCTTACTCTGGTATTGCTAAAGACTTCAATGCTGAAATTGTTTCTAGAAATTTTACACAAACTATATTTCTTGAAACTCTTTCACACTTTCAGCCCATCTGTACACAACTGAGAATATTCTAGAGCACTTTCTAATTTATGTCTGTATTTTTGAACATTAATACTGGTTCAGGGGAATAGAATGGCATTTACAAATAGTAGAGGTCCCTAACTGAAAATCTTCCCTTTGAAATAGAGAAGTCCTACATCAATGTAAAGCCATTCCTGGACCTCATAGTGTATTACTTGAAAAAAAAATCTCAGTTCTTGGAAGAGACTTCTGAGGTCTTGTGGACATATGTCAGTGACTATATTATACTTTTACAGCTTAAGCCATGCCTTTTTTCATGCCTTTATTTGCCCAAGAAGAGGTTTCTAAAAGTATTTTGATTTATGCTTCCAGATGTGGAACCAGCATCTCTCAAGATCTGGACCTCCATGTCCACTGCCTTCTGTCACCCAGGGTATATCTGACCAGGTTAATGTCCTGCCTGCTGATCTCAGAGTCAGGGGTGTGTTCTCCTGGGCAGTCAAGCTTTGAGTGGGATTTGAGGGAAGCATTTTCCTCCTGTCACATTTACTGAGCACAGTCCAGTAGCTTTGAAAAGTTGTACAAATGGGATTTATCACCACACTGCAGGGCTGCCTTCCACTAAATGCTTTGGGTAACAACTTGGACTGCTTTGGAGAATGTGAAAGAAGCAAATATTCCAGTGCAGCCAGGGAAGATCTCTCCCTCAGCTTCAGTTGTAGCATATCACATGCATTTTTTTTCTCACCAAACACCTACTCAGCTCTCCTTTGATGTCCTTATGAAAAATCACTTCTGAAGTACCTCAGCTATTCATTGTTAGTGCACCCCATGGCAGAGGTTTCAAAACTAACTGATCTTTAAACTGTCTCTTCCAACACAAACCATTTTGTGATTCTGTGGTATCTCATGCTCAGACTGTTCTGAACTATGGCTTTCTGCTGTTCAAGCTATCTGTTAAACTCAATCTGCAGATTTTTCTCCATTCAGAAATGCAGGCAGTGAAATTACTGAGTAGACTCTGGACTAGGCACCAGGAAATCCAAATCCTTCTTCCAGCCTTCAAACAATTGGATAGTAATTGTACCATCAAACTGGAGGTTACTACCAGACCACTTGGGGCTCTAAGGTAGGGGTGTCATCAGCTAAGTATCAGTTTGGGCTTTGATAAAGACATCATGACAGGTACTCAGATGAGGTTCCAGTGCATGATGTGTTTTAGATGAGCTGTTGAATTGTACTACTAAAGGGCATACTACAACTTAAGGTCAAGCCTGGAAATCCAGTCAGTTTCCTTCCGGACCCACTGCACCAAGGTATTCTCACGTAGCATAAGGGTTATATGTCTGCCTTCTGCGGTGGAGAAAACTGGAGAAACAAGACTGAGCTTAAACCTTTTGAACTAAAAATGTATACTACTACAAGGCACAAATGAAAGAAAAAGAAAAAGGAAAATAAATATTTTTAATGTTTAGCATATTTTTAGGATTGTGGAACATTCTTTCTGTGTTTTGCTAAGGAGTTGAAGCAATATATTAAATCTAAATAGGTTTATTATTTTTGAGCCAGAGCATGGCAAAACAACATATAGTTCAATTTAATTTTAATTTTTTTACTAAGAGAAAACTTATGTGAGTCAGATCAATTTTTCAGGTTAGTATTTAATATTTCTCACTTTAGTAGATGAATATGATGAGTACTATTGTTTCCAGCAAAGCTTTGCTTAAAACAGAGATGTGGATTATTTTTTGTCATAGTATTTCCTTGTCCACCCTCTGGAAGATAGGTTCTGAGTTTCAGCTTGGCTTTGGAAAGGGAAGATGGTATAAAAGAATTGATGTATCCCTGTTCCCATTATCCATGTGTTGTGTTATAGCAGTTTTCCTTGTCTATCAATTTCTTGGAGACTTAAACCATCTGATTGACGATGGAGTAATATTTATAATATATATTTTTTCTTGTTTTGATTTTCTGGCAAGGAACAGTCTTAATGCTGTTGCAACAGAAGGAGCATTGGTCAGTGAATCCAGGCCTGTTTCTTCTTATTCACTATGGGGATCTCCCACCTGAAGAAATTAAATTAAAACTTCCTTTTAAGCTGACCTGCTAGTATGTTTTATAGACTAAATATGTGTGGAATTACTCAAGCAACATGGGAAAGTATGCACCATTTTGGCTGCTGACAGTATGAGTATACCAATACTGTAATAGTGGACAAATTAAAATCAACCTAGTAAGACCTTCTCTAGTCACTCCCCACTTTTTTGATTTCTTTTGTGTGAATACACATTCATGTGCACCTAAGTACTTGGGACTGAAGCTTTTATTGTTTGTAATATTGCATTTTGAGTCCCTCCAGACTGCTTATATTATATCAAAAAAACTCAGTACAAAGCAACAGTAAGTGCCCATTTTGCCTTTTCTCCCCTTATCCTTCAGAATTTCTGTGAACCTTAAATATAGAAAATCTTGATGTTAGGGCACACTGCAAGTGTCACAGACTGGGTATGTCTTGAAAGGGATCGAGTGATAAATGGCCATGCTTTTCTAATGAGACATAATGAATTACGAGCAAATAGAACAAAGAATATATTTCAGTGATCTGTCACGGGTAGAGACAAATGTTGAATGGGGGCAGGCTGCCTTTATGTTTCTGTTTAATGTTTCTGAGGAGGAATATTGCTGTATCTAGTTACTGAAAAAGAATACTCTTGTGTCTGTATTTGGAAATGGGCAATGTAAGAAATCAACTGATGAAGTTTTGCTTGTTGTTGAAGTCTTCATTAGCTTTTAGTCATGCAATAAACTTAGAAGGTTAACGGTTTCTTCTTAAAGTCGCTTTTGCAGGTGGACTATAGGTATCATTTTCTAAACTTTGGTTCCTCAGAATGCAAATCTGTATGTCAAGGTATTTGAGAGGCTTACAAAA
Organism: Heliornis fulica; assembly: GCA_013399135.1. Lineage (NCBI taxonomy): Eukaryota > Metazoa > Chordata > Aves > Gruiformes > Heliornithidae > Heliornis > Heliornis fulica. The sequence continues at coordinate 62,793 of VXBZ01002533.1, read as the reverse complement.
GCAAAAATTCAAATGTTTGCACTCCATCAAAAAAAAAAAAAAATCCAGAAAAGTCCTTATTTACAAATAAGGATTTGTTAATGCATAGTATTTTATAATGTTCCCCCCAGTGCTTCAACTTCCAAAAGTCTTTATAATTCTTGTAAATTCCAAAGCTTTGCTTTTGAAATGAGATACATTTTTCACATTCCTGTACTGACAAGTCATTATTACTATGCATCATCAGTTGTGATGGAAGCACTTTACTCCGTCCTTGGGTTATACTGGTGAGCTATTAGGGGAAAGATGTTCTTGTTAACTTTTTCATTTTTTTTTTAAGGACACATACTATTCAGTCATACAGTTATGTCAACTCAGAGCAAGGATGATAATGGAGTAATCGTTGCAGGGAAAACCTCAAAGATCTAAATTACCTAGATAGCCCCTGTCCCTGGGATGTCAAACTCTTAGCCTGCTGATTAACTACTCTGGCCTCTATGCCAGATGATGGTTGTACAGGAGCTCCAGCTTTGATTTAGGAATAGGTTTAGTTCTGGCTATGTGAATGTAAATAGGATCTTTTGAAAAAAATTTGAAACAGATCTAGCTTTTCAGGCCTACTAGTATGATATTTAGAATTTTCTGAAAATTTAGATTTTGGATTTGAAAGCATAGATGATATAATTAAATAGAAAATGTTTGAGTCGCACAAGTTTAACAACTTCTGGAATATCCTTTCTCCAATCTACTTCCTGTGGTTCTACAATGTCGCTTAGTTTGGTGGTGATTTTAAAGTAATACTGACATAAAATGAAAGCTGGAAAAGAAATAAATTTAAATTATGAAAATTAAGTGTAAAATGCTTCTGACTAGAGACATAAGTAGTGTAATTCCATATGCAATCACATATTTTCTACAATTTTCTAGGAGTTCTGATATTTTAAGTTTAATTATCATATTGAATTTATTTCCAATAAGCAAAGATATTTAGAGGACCAGTTTCAAAAAGATTGGAATATCATGGAGAAATTTTAGATTTTCATCTCCATTTTGTCGCTACTATAGGCATGCATAAATGTTAGTTTGTCTGTTATAAATTCGCTTAATTATATAAATTAAGGTCTGCAACTGTATTTTTATTTTTAAAACCAAAATGCACTAGTATTAATATGCATTTTAACATCCTGTGTAACATTACTCAGGTTTTCATCACAAATTTTCATTGATTTATAAAACAGTTTTTAGTTAAGCTCAAGTTTATCTCCTGGGAAAAAATTCAGTGTTTATTTAGATCCTTTAAATGATGGAGAATTTATCACAGTCCCTAGTTCTCTGTTGAGTGGCTAATTACTCAATCATTTTATTTTAATTTGAATTTATTTAACTTCAGTTTTCCAACATGTAATGTTGGTGGGGTTTTTGCTACTAGATTACAGCTTTCTACTATCAGTGATTATCTTCTTACAGGTAATTGCAGAACAGGATCAAGCTATTTCCTAAGCTTGTTTCTAATAAATTAGATTAACTGAGCTTCATTTGGTCACTCAAAATGTGTAATCTGACAATTCCTTTAGGACTCTTTCATGGAAATTCCAAGACCATAAGACACGATTTCTTTTCATCAATATTGAGTGAAAGTAGAATGATTGCATACTCAGATAGGAGTCCAAACACCTTGTGATAACTTGCAATGGATTTTAAAGGTAAATTAATAAATGGTACTAAAAAAATAAATAAATCTATTATCTTCCTAAATAGAAGGATGAGGGATTCTTATCCTGAAATAGAAGGCAAACTAAATGTTTTAGAGGAAACAAACACCTAGTGAAGAGCTGGGGTGATTAAAAAAAAACACTTGTAAATATAAGGTGTTTCTGAACAAAGATGTGGCAAGATTATCTGAAAATTTTAGCTTTTAAGTGATAGTGGAAAAATCGAATTATCCTCAAATATCTCCATGTGCTAAAGTGACTTGAAAGGACAAATAAAAGGGTGTTCTTACAATGATATAGAGGGACGTAAAAATTCACTACGTTATAGGAAAGTCCTTTTTTGGCACAAGCTATGATTTCAAAGATTGAAAGCTATTCTTTTTGCCTCTGGAATTACTTCTTTGAAAACACAACTGTTCTTGACAGGGTTTGAAGTTTATATGACTAGCATATAGCTGCTGGGTTTTAATGTCTTCTCTGTAGTTTATTGCTGGTTTGTATCAATGCTGCAACCTATATGCCATGTTATCTTTATTAGTATTCAAAGTTCATTTGTATTTTAACTAAGATTCTCTCTTGACGCTTTCAGGAGTGGGTTTTTTTTTCAAATTACATTTAAGAGAAATGCATTTTTAAAATAAAAGTGATTAATCCTTTTCCTAATAACATATTTTGAATTCTAAATGTTCCATCTCTTGATTTGGCTCAGGGTATTTAAAACCAGGAGGCTACTGACTGTTGCAGCTCTTTTTCGCTGTTGTGTAAATCCTCCTCAATTCAGAGACTATTGATTTGAAAGACATTAACAGCCTCTTTTGGGTCAGTTGCAGGGTAGATGTTGATGCAGTTACCACACAGGGCAAAAGGTTTACATGTTAATAATATTCAAGAAACAGTGCTTGGAGGAAAAAATTATTGAACCTTGCTAAGGAGAATTTCCTCTCAATTAAATATCCCTATTATACCCACAAGCATCTATATAACAGTGTTTGAGTTTTAAGATTGAGAAAAAATAGTAAAGAAAGGAAGAAAGCTAAAAAAAACCCACCTTTTCTTATAGGGTTGTTTCAAGAGTATGTCATTTGGGGTTTTTTTACCAGTTATAAAACCTTATAAATATGTCATTTAAAGAGAAAACCTACTATGGAAGCACATTCAGAAACAAGTCATGTTACAGGCTCAGCTGACAATATAATTTATTACACATGCTTGAAAAGATTCATTCTTGCCAGAATTTAAGATGGACTTTTGTTCTTCCAAACAGCTCAACCTTTCAACTACACTTTTTTTTTTAATATGAAAATGGAAGAAATGTTACAAAGGGACCTCAAAACAATAGTTATTGTAATTATTGATCATGATGAACAGCAAGGAAATTAATTTCCAAGCATGAACTGTAACCTGAAATTTGAATTCCTAGTTTGCTGACAAAACATTTAATTGTCTCCTGGTCTGGAGACCTGTTTTTCACTTTCTAGTTGTTATCACACTTTTATTCTGGCTTGCTTCTTCCTGTTCAGGACTTTTTCCTCCTTTCTCTGAGCAGCTGTCAAAAGACAAATCCTGCAGTCTTCTAGAGCAAACATGGTACACACTTTTATGTTACTAAGAAATCACAAAATAAAAATTAATAATCTCCCTGGAAAATTTACTAGATATTTCTGTAGTATCACAATTTTTTTTTCCTATTTATAGTAAATATGTGTTAGGAGGAATTTTTATAAACTTTAAAAAGAGGGGTTAAGTCTTGTTTGCTTTACCTACTATCTGATAAATCAAGGCTTGTTTTCACTTTACCCAAAGCCTGCAGCAAAGGGATCTAGCAATGCTTTTTTTTTTTGCAAAATCTAGAGCATTTGTAATTTGCCATCTGGCATAAATAAAGTCCTGGGGATGCAGGTTGCCAAGACACCAATTGAATACTCCATCTCTTATTTTGTTTTTGTTAACAAATCTGTTATTCTGACACTTTAATTATATGCAGACCTATGTGAATTTCATTTACCTCCATCAGATCCTCCTTTAAATTAAGGTAGTTGTAATGAAAACATGTTTTCATAACATGTGATTCTCAGTATCAATTAACTCAAATTCTTCCCATAGATGTACAACTTTCATACATGTTCAGGTTATAGCTGTATCTAATGACCAAATATAGTGATACTCCTATTTTTAAAATCAATTAGATGTATGCATTTATTTCTAACAGAGCAGAATGGAAAATGGAGAATTTGAGAATTCCATATTTGTCTCCCTTTTATGATTAAAGAATATACTAAAGGAGCTGCTTTTATCCAGAGCCTGGCAGAAACTGATCTGAAATGAAAACATGAAGCTTAGCAATGGATCCTATTAAATGAGTCCTACAATTTTTAGGCTATACACAGGCAGAATTATCCCTCAATAATGACAAGAATACTGCACAAAAAGGACAGCATCACTCCACCAAACTTGTCTGCAAAAGGAAATAAAATATTCATTAAAAGGCAAACCTCTGCAGTTAAAATATAAAAGCTTTTTCTTCCAAATTGGGGCTGCTAAACTAAACTCAACTTTGCAGCTAAATGGTTTAGTCCTACACCACATGAAAGCAGAATGTCAGCAATTAAGTCAGACTAGAAAGCTTTGTTAGTGAAGGAATGCCCAGCTGGAACTTGCCCTCAAAGGCTTTACAAGGGAAACGACCATTTATTTAGGCAATCTCTTGACAAAATACAAAAGAAATAAACTGATAATGGATTGACACCTCGGAGAAACAAAAAACTTCTAATACAACTGCTCTGGACCACCCTCCTCCTCCTAAATATCAAACTCCCGTAGTTGTCACATCTCAATAACCTCACTGGGGTGCATTCACCGGGAATTTGTCTCTTTTCAGGCTCCTGCTCACATAGCTACCGGCAGTGTCGGAACGGCAAGTGCTACAGACCAGAACAAAGCTGTGATTTCGAAGATGACTGCGGGGACAATACAGATGAGGGCGAATGTGGGACCTCCTGCACCTTTGAGAATGGCAGGTGTGGCTGGCAGAATTCCCTGGCAGACAATTTTAACTGGGTGCTAGGGGTCAGCTCGCCTCAAAGTCTTAGACCTCCATGTGACCACACGCTTGGAAATAGAACTGGTATGTTGTCAGCTCACAAACCAGATATAATTGTCTTCATGGAGCTTTTCATACCTCCCCTCGCAGGCAGCAGGGTGGTTCCAACTTATTCAATCAGGGTGACATTTGTAATGAATTAAACGTGTAAAATATCAAAATACTAATTACTGCTGTAAAATTATATTAGGAAGAATGGATTCTCAGTTGTTTCTCCTTTAAACATTGCTGTACTAGTCAAGCTATATAATCTGTTACTGGTCAGGAGACAGGCATTTGGTCTGGCTGCATCTTGGAAGGGTGAGTTAGCTCAGGTCTGAGTTCCACTGATCTGAGATCCACTCAGGCTCCTCCAGAGCCTGAGCTCAATTCCAAGGAGTCCCCAGCTCATGTTGAAACATGCTGAGATGTTCTGAATGAGAGAAAAAAGAATTGTACGCTGGTATACCATATTTTATATGCTGGGCATTGACATTTCTGAATGGGGAAAAAAGTTGCCTAAAGCATGATAAGAATAAATTTCTGCAAAGAGCAATAAGACGTTTTAATCTCTTCCTGATAATTATTGAAGGGGGTTCATAAGAGCCTTTCTGCCTTTAGAAAATCCTTTTTATTTGGCTGCTTAATCACATCTAAATTGTTTCCTAAGGAAAAAAAAATATGTAAACAAAGTCGTTTAGGAGTCAGGAAACTGTTTTGAAATGCTCAAGTTACCTGTAGTGGCTATTTATACATTAATTTCAAGTAATTCAATATAAATAAAACTTTTTTAGTAGCAGTGCATTTCTCAGCTTGTCTTGGTCAAAACACCCAGATACCTGATGTGCAACAAACTCTGTACCTTCACCCTCTGCCCTTGAAGTTCTCATAGGTCAGGCAAAGACGTTACTGAACCTGAGCTCAGAATGAATCTTAAATTCAAAAAATCTATAGCAGAATTGTAGAAAGGCACAGGACTTGAATTTAGTAGTTGTTGAATGTTTACATGAACAGGCCAAAATAATAAAAATCCAACGATTGGACAAAACCCAATAAAACCAATGTTTCCTTGAGAATATGTAGAAACTCAGGCGCCAGTGAAAGCTTGCCAAGGTAAATGGGAGTGAAACAGGCACAAATAATCACAAGGATTATGTCTTTGTGTATTTTTAAAATTTACACACCATCTCACATGGCTGCATTTCACAGATCTCAGAGTAAGAGGCAGAACACGGAAAGTGCCCTCCTATGTGTCCCTGATTTTCATTTGGCTTTAAAAATAGCCAGTTCTGTTAGAATTTGGATTTATGTATCTCCATATTATATCCTCTCAACATATGAATAAACAAGTGTTGGTCTAATTCCCAAACCTTGAAATTTACTCCATATTCTAAAAGTTAAGTTGTTTTGCTGTGGTGTAGGATCAAAGAAGTCAAATTCTCCATTTTTTTTACTCAGTAACTGTTGTACAGTCTTGAAACTGTGCTCTCAAATAAATATATTTAAAACTCACTTCATTATTTGCAATTTTAATGGGGTCAGATGTTTAAAGGTGAAGGTGGTATCTGGCCATATTGTTAGAACTGTGATAGCACTTAAAAATTGTGTTCCTCATGAGAGAACCAAAACACAATTCAGCCCAGCTGTTAAAGTTATGTAATATGTGGTAGAGAATAATGCAGTGTTTGGTGATCTTTGTACAAAGAAGGACACAGAGGAATTTCAGCACCTACTTCCAAAACCACAGCTCTGGATCTTGCCTCTGGCAAGTGTTATAATTCGAAATCCCCTGTTAACACCTCAGTTTTCAACATTTCAAATGCTAGAAATTTGCATAAGACTAGAATTACAACATTCTGGTTTGAATAATATGCTCTTTCCTATTATCTCCTAGCCAAGCTTGACTAGCCACCATCAGTGACTGCCCCAGAGAGCTGGTCCCAGTCATTCAGATCAAAGGGCCTTTCAGAGTATCACATGTCTTTCACCTCAGTCGACTTTTCTTTCCAAAGGAGATTGCGAAAGCTTTTGTTTTGGATTAATTTCCTCCAGGGTATTTTGTCTAATTTTAATCAGGAATTGAGATCAGTATTCTCAATACTCAATCCAACCTAACCAGCTCCTCCTAGCAGACACTGATGCCATGATGTGACATGCTTTTGATATCTCACATTGTCTATGTATGTGGCTTTTTAATAAGTAAAATACCACATGTAGAAAAAATAAATTGACCTCAGGGAAGAAACAATCTCCTCATCCCATAGAACTATGGAAAACATCTATGGTTGTAAATTAGCCAGAACTGTGACAGAATGAATCCATTTCTCTCTATCCAATGGAGCATTCCAAAAAAGGATGTTTTTTTTCTCTAATCATATACATCCTTCAGTAGATGTGAAAATATAATTTGACGGTGTGTTGTTTATGCTATTTTTATGTTTGTGTGAAATATGCATTTGTTTTTGTACAAAGTAAAAAAACTGAATTTGAAAACTTGCAGAATTTATTATGAGTAAAAATGGAAATAGAAAACTCAAGGATCATACCAGTTTGGGAAAATAGTAACTGCAAGCATCTATTTTTGCAATTTCCTCTGCATTTCAATGTGAGTTAATATTAATACATTTAAAGTATTGATGGCCAAAAGTAGTATGGATAATTAGGGATACCGAGTGATTTATAAACATTATGATGGGTTTTTTTTTGCCTGTTTCACAAGTTTTGTATAATGTGGCTTGCTGTTTTGAAGTTTATCTTTCAGAAATCTTCCTCCTGAAATTTATCAGTGTGGCTATTGTATGATGTTCTGCAAAATAATAACTAATGATGTTGGATGTAGCTGGGAAACATGGAAGTATATTCTTTCTTCTACTCAGGTCCATCCAAATCATAAGCTGTTCCCAGTTTGTTTCTGATATAACAAATACAGAATGAATGTGATCTAGTAATTTTTTACTCTAAGCAGAGGTTCACTAGTTTGAGTTTTGCTGCATTTTGGAATCTAATTTCAAAGTACAAAGGAATTTTTCAGTAATATATCATTTGATTTCAGGACAATTCCTATATCTTGAGGCTACTGCAATGGGACTAGTAAATGAAAAAGCCCATGTGAAGAGTTCCAGATGGAAAGAATCAAGTGGGACTTGTGTGTTGAGCTTCTGGTACTTCAAGTCATCAAAAGCCATGGGACATATCCAGGTTCTAATTAAGGTAAATAAAAAAATCTTTTCTCTAGAATATCTGATATCTGTAAGGATGTATGTGGTCCAACATAAAGCTCAGCACTGTGATATTCTCTTGTTTGGCTTGTAGTCTGGAAGAGTTCCCATGTGCCTCTGTTGCGTTAAAGGATATGTAGTGATATGCCCAATTTGTCATTATAGATCCAGTTGCATTCTGTGCACAGAACGATCATGATTCAGATGCACAAATAGTGAAATACACCTTCGGCCTAGTCACGTTTATTGTTCTATCACAACTGTCTTAAAAGGGTCCAGTGAAGACTAGTGCAGCTGGATGAATGAAAGTGTAATTTATTTATGTGACAGACACACAGATTCTTTGGATTGCTGGTGATGAATACACTGTCTGCAAGGCACTTGTAAATATGAGAGATCTTAACTAATAATGCATTATAAAATATATGTTACCTAAAATATATAGTGACTACAGAGATTTCTAAGTTTCCCTGGATGGTATGTGATGGTTCCTTCCTTTTTGTGGTGGTGCCTTCCCTAACATCCACTCTCCCTTACCTATGCTATTCTTTATGCTATTTCTTATCTCTAAGGTGGAGCTCAAGTAGCTCTAGTCATACATACTTTTGTTGTAATTGGTATAAAATTATCTCGCTTTGCATTTAAAGCTACAGAATAACAAAATTCAGAGCACATACTAAGTGAAGAATGATCCTACCTTGGATCCTCCATCTTCCATGCAGCTACCTCACAGTTGGAACATCAAGCTCCCCGATGTTACCAACCTTTGAGATTGCCTTGGAACTTATTGTGAATAAGGATGTTCATCCCCCTGGAATTTTTTTTGTAAATGCTGAACCTTTCTTAGAAATGTGAGCATAGATTTGATTTCTAAGTTACCTCTAGGAATTATCTAACAACCTCCTAGTTCAGTAATGTTTTTGATTATTATTGGTCTCTTAAAAAGGCTTTTACTATTTTTCTTCCAAAAGAAGTTTCTCTGAAAAGCCATGGAAAATCTTTTTAAAACCCTTTACCATTTTCCCTCTTCATGTATCATAACTTTTTCTTTTGTATTCTCCATCCAAGATCTATTCTCATATTTTACTTCTATCCCTTCTGTTATCAGTATGCAACCCTATTGTTCTGATAGGATGACATATACCAAAAAAAAAAAAAAAGAGAACTATCACTCCGCAAAAAGGGGGAATAAAATACAAAAGTATTGAATTATTTGTCTTTTTATATAGAGAGGTACAGAATATAATATCGTTTTTCTTTAGAAATCATATTTTCTTCACTACATGTGGAATGACCAAAATATTATATAAAAAACTTTTTAAATATTATTCAGTTACAACTGAAAACTGACACATTGTTTAGAAATGTTATCTTCCATTTGTTGTTCATTAAAAAGAAAATGCATTAAATGCTTGTAAACTCAAGTTTTAAATTATAATATGAATCTGAGTAAAATATAGAAATTAATGATCAGATGTTGAAGAAACCTTTGCAAGTAAGAGTTTGAATATTTGTGCTTGAACCTCTGCAGGGAGATCTAGATATTCAAATATAAATCTTGGTGAAATTTATTTCCCACATATGTGTTACCTTACCTTTCCTTCAAAATTGCAAATAAAATCTTAGGATATAAATTATTTGGTGAACGACATTAATTTATTTTTTCCCAATGCACATGTTGGATGCCTTACTTTTTTAATGATATTTCATACTTGACAATAAATTGATAAAAAATTTTTCTTAGATATTTTGGGTACTATAAGAATAATTAAAAAACATTTCAATAGCATTCAACATCTAAAGACACAACCCAGACTAAGTCTTATTAAAATATAAAAGCAGTGAGCCCTCTGACAGTCAGCAGGAGATTTTTTCATGGATTAGTCCCAACTTCTCTAATAACAGTAGGCCACTCATCAAGTAGCTGTAGACACAATGACATGTATTTATACAGCTTTTTTTTTTTCCTGGAAAAACTCAAATCCATAAAGGAGACAAATAGATTGCAAATAAATGTATTGATTGAAAATTAATTTTAATTAGCAGTGCATTAAAAATGAAATTTAAAAAATAGATTCCATTACTTAGAATGAATAAGGTGCAAAAAACCCCATTTATTTTTACTCAAGGTTCACAGATGACCTTTAAATGTCTGTTCTATTACAAACTATTCTATGATTCTATGATTACGTTCTCATCACATTACTCAAAGTTGTACCTCATAGCACCCAAGTATTGTAATTTTGGATTGCTTAATTGTAATTGTAAAATAACTTGCAAATTGTCTTGGTGGAAAGCAAATGGTGACTGTGTGAGTACTTCGTACTTCAGTCACCACTTTTGATTTTGAACAGCAATTATCACACAAAGTATGTTGCACCATGGACAGTTGCCTTAAAACCAGACAATTATCTCTCATTTTACTACATGCAGTGAAATTAATAATATGCACACTAATGAAGCACACAAAACAAGTAAAACAAAAGAAAATAAAAAAATCCCACCACCTAAACTGAGTTAAAAAGAGACTTTTATTTTCTATTGGGATATTTTCTCTGAAGGGCTCAATTACAGCAGTTAAAATTATTTTTCCACCATCAGGATGTACAAAGAGATTACTTATTTCATTATTTTTTAACAAAATTGACCTGAGAAAAAAGGTCAAAGTTGCCCCCACTGATAGAGATTCTTGTCTACTCTTCTTTTTAATATTTGCTTGAAATGAAATGTTCAAATATATAACTTCTATGGAGTTTTCTGATTCTCAATCTGTCATAGTTCCTTTCTCCAAGTTTTGGGAATATTCTTTATAGATTTACTTTCTTTTATTCTCATTAGAGTGAGATATCACCCTCTTTATTTTCACCCAAATTTACTATCCTAATAAACATTTCAGACATTTTTAATGTTATTTTAAATCCTTGTCACCAGGGAGATTAAAGCAATTATAAAAGGCAGTGTAAATAAAAGACATTTGAGTATCAAACTGTTATTCACTTTTTTTTAATGAAGGCAAGAATTCTATATAGAGATAGAAAACATTATTCTCCTTATTTTATCTAGGATTGTTTTGCAGATCAGCCTAGTTTACCAATTATGTGGTTTTTAAGGATTCATAATTCTGTAATATAATTAAAGTTTCTATTTAACAGTGTCTATATGAATAAAAATCTGATTAAACAACATGGGAAGTCATTCTGAAGCTTCTCATGCTAGTTAAACTGTGATACTAATATATTTCCATCTAGGTTGAGAATCTCTTGATTAAAAGTTAATTTCAGTGAAAGCAGATCAGTAGAATATGATTAGTTGAAAAATGCAAGGAAGAGGAGATGACCTAGGAAGGAAGTTACCATTTCAAGTTTGACAGCTTAGCACAATGTCTCCAGTTGAAGTCATCACATCCATTAAAAGTCGAACTAAGAGGGAACACTCCTACACACCAATGGCACAGTGATGAACATTACCATGAGGAAATATCATATGGAGGCAGAATGATTAAGACAGTTTTCCTCCTCTTGGATATCACAGCGGAAGAAAAATGGTAAAGATGAGTAAAGAGGGTTTTTTAAAAAAAAATCATAGTTCCTTATATGTATTGGTATCTTCTCTTACTATTTGCATTGTTTGTCCACATTCAGAAAGCTTAAGAATATTACCTATCATACTAGAAAATATGTTGGGATATAACCAATAAAACTGCAGGATCATAAAAGGAATACTATATTCAAGCCTGAACTTCTATGTTAAGGTTTGCAGTTAGAGAAAACAAATTCATTTTCTGAGGGAATTTCTCAGCAGTTGCTGTTTTGGCTTTTTTTCTCCTCACATTGGACTATATATTTTTTGTATAAACCTCTCAGTATATGGAACAATAATTCAGTCAAAATCAGAGGCCATTGAACTAGTTGCAAAAATACAGTATTCTTCAAATTAACCCCCTCAACATTTATGCAAATACCATCCTTCTAAATTGAAATGACCGTGTGTTTAAAAGCAGTGCAAAAGCTCACCAGGCAAGCAGAGTATCAGCAGAAGAGATCTAGATACAAATAATCAAAACTTTGCTACTGCAGTGAGATTTTGAGGTGTATCTAATCATCTCTGTCACAGCTGGAAAGAGAATGTGATACCTTGTAGGAGATAACTCTGAAGTGCTGCATATCTGCTCACTATGCCTGTTTTTAGTGGTGACGGTAGGTTTCCTTGATAGTTCCTCTCAATACTGGTTTATTAAAAGAATCAGAAGAAAGAGTGTTCCTTTTAAGCCTCCTGAGGAGGCAAGATCTACATTTTGTTCTGCTGACCTGAATGTAAATTGTCTCTGTCATAAAAAAGAAGTCTTAGAGATCACAATGAGAAAAGAACAACAAAGGATAAAACCATTTGTTGATGATAATTTTTGTGGAATCAATGCTAATTGTCCGCCATATAGATACTGTAGCTTAACAGGATAAGGTTAGGGTGGGCCTCGTTCATGGATCTGAAACTAGCCTCTAAAAAGAAATACGCAGATGCATAAGGAAGGCAAAAGCTGCCATTTGGAACTATCTCTGCTGACTGCGACAAGGCCAGTATACACAGGATCTCCTTAGGAATTTCCAGTAGACCTTACTCAGGCATTTGTCACAGTAAATTAATTCCATCCAGTTACAAATGAGCAAAGACATAATGATATTCAGGAGGACAAGAAGTCCTGGCCAGGTCTTGGCAAGTGATGCAGGGGCTCATTGACACTGCCACAGCAACAGACTAATCTGGCCATGGCAACAGGCAGCTGGAGCCATCAGCCAGCATCCTCCAGCTGCTCAGGGCTGATGTAGCACTGACCCTGTCACCTGATTGCTGTCGCTTTTCAGCAAAAGCTGGAAGCTGTCACAGTTTTTCCCTTATTATTATTATTATTATTTTTAGCTAGCCTGAGGTAGAGGAGGGGGTTGGCACTGTAGAAACGTACAGTTTAGCAGCTGCCACAGCTCAGGTACAGATGACTCATGGTGGCTTTTGTAATTCCCTGGTAATTTGTAGTGGAGCAGCCTACTGTCCCAGGCTGTTGACAGAAAAGCCTGCAGCAGAGATGCTGCAGATGTCAGCTGATATCTTCTGGACATTTGTATTTCTAGAATCAAGTAGTCTAAAATGAAATTTTCACGAATCAATAGCATTGATCATACTTCTATGGAAGTTACTCAAGAATAAAGTCTGAGGAAACAACTTTACTTCAAAGCTTAAAATAGACTGTGTATTTCTGTATTGATTCTTTTCACTGGCTGCATAAAAAGCAATTAACTCCTCACATTAATGTAGAAGTTACAGATTTCAGGGGGTTCAGGTAGTCTCAAAGTAGATTATCTGACACCCATGCAGCTAGAGGAAGAATCTACATTTTCAAAGATTTGCTTTAATATTTTACTTAAGAGTTTGCTGAACTTCAAAGTGTGCTCCAAACAATGTAGAAAATGTGTAGATTTTTTCAGTTGCCCTCTTAAGACACAGTAGACTTTGTAGAGAAATTCTTTAAATCTAATGAAAAGTTCAAAGTTTTCTAGTATTTGTATGTGGCTGATATAGCTATATAAACATATCTAGCTATATGTTCAATAGCTTGCTTTTGCTTTTTTTTTTTTCCTTTGAATCCTTGTATTTTGTTTATTTCAAATATTTTTCCTTTTTTAAATACAGCAAAATGCACTTTCAGGAGAAAGTGTTCTACACAGCGGTACACTGGTAATGGCCTTTATTTAATGAGTATCTACAGCTCTCAAAAGGGACACAGTTTTAAACTCTTTCCTCTCAATTCTGACCTGTGACCTGTTATTTAAAGTTGTATTTGATCCAACAAAATTTCTGTGATTTGACTGAGTGAGAGTAAGGGACTACTACTTTAGTCCCAGGAGCATTAAAGAACATCAGCAGGGATACTGTGAAATACAGTATTAGTGGAAGAAAGGAAGATTAACTTTTATGGCAGCTTTACTTCCCAGAGCATGATAACGTCATAATTCCTGAATTGAGTGCAGGATCTGAAACAGCACTTTCCACATTTTTAGGCCTTGTTCCAAACAAGGTCTGATTAATGACATAAGCATTACATGAGCATATTTCTAAGTAAATTGAGAGGCAATGATTTAATAGAAATAAGTCAGTTCTAAGTGGAAGCAATATTTTGCCAAAGCAGCTTACATAGAAGGGGCAAATAAATACGTGTAAACATAGGTAATAGCAGAATCAGTACATTTTATTGTCTCAGATGAGTGCATTAGGAAGTTATTTCAATCTTTTTCTTCCTCGGGAGATGAGGACAGAGCTGCAAAGAATTAGTGTGACTAGGGGCATGTCTCTGTCAGACAGGGAAGTGCCTGGTTGCTCAGAAAACTGAGTAGGATGACCATGAGCCAGCAATGTGCCCTTGTGGCCAAGACAACCAGTGGCATCCTGGGGTGTAGTAGAAGGGGGGTGGCTAGTAGGTCAAGAGAGGTCCTTCTCACCCTCTGCTCTACCCTAGTGAGACTGCACCTGGAGTATTGCATCCAGTTCTGGACCCCTCAGTTCCAGAACATAGAACTCCTTGAAAGAGTCCAGAACAGGACCACCAAGATGATTAAGGGAGTGGAACACCCTTCTTATGAGGAAAGGCTGAGGGAGCTGGGTCTCTAACTTGGAGAAGAGGAGAATGGGGTGTGACTTCATTAATGTCTATAAATATGTAAAGGGTGAATGTCAGGAGGATGGAGCCAGGCTCTTCTTAGTGTTGGCCAGCGATAAGACAAGGGGAAATGGGTCCAAGCTGGAACATAGGGAGCTCCATATGAATGTAAGGAAAATGAAACTGTGAGGGTGACAGAGGACTGGAACAGGCTGCCCAAAGAGGTTTTGGAGTCTCCTTCTCTGGAGACATTCAAGACCTATCTGGATGCCTTCCTGTGTGATCTAATCTGGGTGATCCTGCTCAGGCAGGGTGTTTGGATTAGATGATCTTTTGAAGTCCTTTCCAACTCCTGACATTCTGTGATTCTGTGATCCTCTTAATTATAAATTATGGGAAGCATATGATTCGTTGTGTTCTTATACTGCATCCAGATTCATTCCAAAGAGTTGGTGAGCTGGAATAATACATTCCGACACACTTTGAGAGAAAGAAAATATTTTAAAGGGTTAACATATCACCCTTGTATTTTGGAATCTTGCTTGTGACGACAAAAGGTTTATCAGGGGATTTGTAGTTTTAAATCATTGTGTTTCTAGAGAAACAATCCACATGTGAAGTATTAACCTTTTTTTTTTTTTTTTGTTTAAATTATTTGAGAACTTGACCCTATTCTCCCTCAGGAGGTGAGGACAAAGAGTAGCAAAGAATTAGTGTGAGTAAGGGCATGTCTCTGCCAGACAGGGCAGTGCCTGGTTGCTCAGAAAACTGAGCAGGCTGGCACTATGCATACCAAATTGTTGAAGCACACAGCAAAATCCCATAACATTGTACATGGAATCACAATCCCTGACTCTCAGAGCTAATACCACTGTCCAATTTGCAATCCCAGCCTGGCACCGTATTGCACAATGTGACATATATGAAAAATGCATTTTCAGCCTTCTCTACACTGTTCTCTAAATTAGAGATCCCTGTGAGTGATTTACTTTGTTGATTTGTGGGCTCATAATTTCACAGAGTGACAGTGGTTATATTGCTCTTTTTTAGCATATCAGCCTTTGAAGCATCTCTGGGATCTTTGCAGATCAGACTTCTTTTTCTCTTTTCTAACACTTTTCAGGGTAGGTAGTCAACAGTGAATGTTTGGATCAAGTGTGTCTCAGGGCAGAGTTCTTTTAAGGATCATAGAGCTGCTGTTGAATGATTTCTACTGAAGCAACAGACATCAAAATCAGGTCTTTTTTATATAGTATCTGTGAAACAGAGACATAAATAAAAAAGGACTTTGTCTAAAAGAAGTGTAGCCTTGAGCTTTAAGCATTATTAATTTTCCTTACTTCTAAATAGGTAAATTTAGAAATTTAATTACACATCTTTTAAAAAGAAAGAAAAATAAATAATGCAGTATGTAACTTGGTGCTTATTGGTGTCTTTTAGGAAGCATACAGCACTGATCAGACCTGAAATCCCAAGAACTTATCTAATTTTCCTATTCAAAAACTCCATTTGAAAAGACCACACTGAACATTTCTACAAGTTCCATTTAACCTCAGAAAAACTGGCAGATCTTTCTTTTTTCCTTTCCTTTCCTTTCCTTTCCTTTCCTTTCCTTTCCTTTCCTTTCCTTTCCTTTCCTTTCCTTTCCTTTTCTTTCCTTTTCTTTTCTTTCCTTTCC
>VXBZ01002533.1:0-46441 GCA_013399135.1 Heliornis fulica | reverse complement strand
TTTCCTTTCCTTTCCTTTCCTTTCCTTTCCTTTCCTTTCCTTTCCTTTCGTATCTTGGTCTTCTGCCAAGAAAAGTATCTTCCTTTTGTCAAGCACAGACTGAACTGAAGGGATGTTAACAACAGCAAAACTTCACCAAGCAGGGATGTAGCAGTAGTGCTCAGTGTAGAACATTAATTTGTTTCCAGTTTTAACCTCCTTTAATGACACTTTTTAATTCACAGATCATTTTTAGTGTGTCAGAGATGTTCTAGTTTCTGTTAGTCTTTGATCTTAGTCAAGCTTGAAGTATCAAGCTGTAGTGTGCTTAAAATTACTTTGATGAATGAGTAAAGGGTCTTAACATGAAGACTACTTCTTACGTTTTCAGAGTTTGGGTTTTTTGAAGATATTCTGGCCTTTAGCTTTGAATTCACAGTAGCTTCAAGAAAAAAAGAACCAAACCAAACAAAAAAAAAAATTCCACCCAGTTGTGTTTCTCTATTATTTGATTTGTAACTATAATTCTGGGTTCTAATGTGGACCAGAAATAATTTGGTTCCAAATATGAGGATTTTCTTAGAAGAACTGGTGTCTTTCTTCTAAAGAGATTAATGACACAAAAAACCCCACATCCTACAAAATAAAACCCAAACAAAACCCCTCAACATCAAAGAACAAACCCTACAGGCTCTATCTGTCAACAAAACACGTGGATGCTTTTCAGATTTTCATACTTAATGAAAACTCTAAGACCAATTTTTTTGCTTAACTTTCAAAATCATACAAGTGAAAAAATAAAATTCTTATAATGGAAAACATTCTAGTGGAAGTTTTGGTTTTTTGGATAATAACCATTGAAAAAACCACAGTGAAATATATTAAATTAGTTTTAATTCTAATACTCAAAGGAACAGGAAAACAATTAAAAGTATCTATAACAAAGGAGTGCAAATAACCTTAATTTTATTTTGATGCAAAATAATACATTTTCTATAAACTATTAAATTTCATCATGCATTTCACATTATAATGGTAGTGGAAGTTTTGATACCACAGGTGCTATTTTATGATTAAAATTATGAACATCTTTTGTATGTCAATTCCTCTTCTCATTGAAATGTAATGTGACAGCTGTTGTGAAATGGTCATATGAAAGCAGGCTAATGCCAATGTACAACACCATTAATTTTATATAACTAACTTCTCATTTTATTGGCAGATGTGTTTTGTTGTTTGAAATTACAGTGAAATGGACCAGGAACTCTATCTGTCTTTGACTGAATCAATAAATGCATGCACAAATGTGAGGCATCATTCAGTTATTAATTTGTTTATCTATTTGTTTAGACTTATTTTCTGTACATTTAAATTATCTCATTTAGGCTGATAAAATATTACTTCTCCTATCAAGTATCAGTGTGATAAAGGTACTCTATCATTTATCCAATGAAAATCTGCAGCCTATACTCAGATGTTATTTGGTCTTCCCCTTAGCTGCTCACTGCTGCCTTCCACTCCTTCCACTGAACAGTACAACACTGTGTCACTGTTGTCCAATTTAATTTAGTTTGATGTTTATGGGAGAAGGTCATATAAATAAGTTTCTAATGTGATCTAGAAGAGGTACTACTTAAATTTTGATACATGAACAATCTAATTCATTTCACTGACAAGAAAACAGGCGGCTTGTTATTTATGACATGAACATACTCATTAGATTTGAGGGATTCTGCTGTGCACAACATCAGTCTGAGCATTTGGACAGTGTGATTCAGTTCAGAATTGTGTTCAGTAGTTCAGAAGGAATATGTTACCAAAAAGTTAATTAGGAATCACAGAATCTTTTAGGTGGATTTCCATACCTTTAACACTTTATATACCAGATGTGTTCTTGTCTTCTTGATAAAAAAATGAGACTTCTCCCGTTTTTCCAGCCTACGTCTGTGTGGGCTATGGAAATGAATTAGCAACTAATGAAAATCTTCTCCTGACTCGCTAGCCCTAGTCACAAGTATAGTCTGTTTAAGTCAGTACATCTGGAAATACAAATTACAGTCTCCTCCTTCCAAGTCACACCAAAATGTCTTTCACAGAGAACTGAATTTTTTCTTCAGGTAAGATTTGAAGATTCTCAACAGTAGTGATGCAGTAAGACCACTGCAAAGAGACCACCTGTCTTGGAAAGACCAATCTTAAAGAGTCAATCTTTTCAGCGTGAAAAGAGAATTTTACTGTGTGTACCTGATGAACCAGACAGAATGGCCTTAAAGTAATATCCAGAGTAGATGGGGTCATATGAGGAAGAAAGGTTATAGGAGACCACTTAACAGGACATTGTGGTGAATGATACTAAAATACCTTGGAGCATATTATACAGTTCATATTTTCTGGGTATGCAAATCTAATGACTACAAACTTTACAGTGACATGGATCAAATGCCCTTGCTATAGAAACATTTTAGAATAAATCTTAAAATAGCCCTTAATATACAAAGAAGTTGGACCATTTCTGCTGTAGGAGGGCTAGAGAAGGTATGTTTTTCCACAAATCACTTGGAGTTGTCTTATTTTCAGTTGTCTGGCCTTTTTAATGTTTCAACATTTCATACAAAAAAAAAAAAATCTATATTTTGAAAATTAACTTTGTGCTTATTGGCTGGATGGAATAAATAAATTTAGAAACCAGAACCTCTTCACTGTCTGCAGCATCTAGAATAAAGCAAAGAAGTGGAAATAGGAATTAGAAGTTATCACAGTTACTGAAACCATGAGCCAGAAGTGGATTATGTAGTGTTTCTGCAATAGAAAAAAATAGAGTTTTGATTCCCCTGAGACTGTCCAGTTCAGCTAATATCCCAGGAGTTATGTTCTGTGTTTCTAAGAACCCAAATGCTACAATCTAATGTAAAACAATATTCTAATGGAATACAAATAGGTTGTAAAATAAATGTCACAAAGAAGGAAGTACAGTTACATCCCAGTGAACCTCCCACTACATCAAAGCAGGAATGACACCTGACTGACACTAATCATCTCATATATCTGAAAAAGTATAAGATACTCTTTGACAATTAGTAGGGAATATTCATGTCAATCCTCATCCTGCAGATGTTTTGAAGAAGTGACAGACAATATATTTAGTAAAACCTTGAAAGTTTTAATGTCATTGTACAAGATTTAAGAATTACTATTCCTAGTCTTAGGGATTATTACTAGTCCTATGACTTTGTCATACTGCCCTAAAAGAATCTTACTTTAAAACAAAAAAGCGTGTGACTTTCTAAGGCACTCGGGGGGCTGTGCCTTGCCAGCTACCTCCCCAGCATATGCTCCAAGGTTAGGATGCAACATGGGTGTCACAGCTGTTCTAGAGTTATTAAGGGCAGGTGCCTCCTATTTGGACAACAAGTCTATATTCTTTCTCTCATTCCATAATCCAGCTGATAAAGGAGAATATTAATGGAGAGAAAAATGAACAAGAACAAGATTAGTTCAAGAATTAAAGCTGTTTAATAAAGCTTTAATAAATGATAATAATTTTCAGCTTTTAATAAAGCTGAAATTTCCTAAGTGACTGCCTTGTATATTCAAATATTCTACAAGAAGGAAAAACCTGACACATTTGAGGTTGTCTTATTTCTGTATGTGTTATTTTATGATCTTGATTCATAAGCTGTTTTGTTGCATCTCTTACTCTATGTTCTGTATTTGCTTAGGCCGTCATTATAAGGTTTGACTTTTATTTTATAATCCAAGGAATCTAGCACTATCCAATGGTTGGCACACTGTTCTTACCATTGGTACTATAGAGGGTTGTAACAATTGTCCAGAGCCTTCCTAGAGTTTTTGTAGATCTGATTACTTCCCTTTCGAGCCTTGGTTTTTCAGAGAATTGCAGTTGCCTTTAAGACAGGAACAATCTGAGGACACCTGCCAAACATAATTAAAACAAAGGCATGACAACATTTGAGACAAAACGGAACTAACTTCCTTGAAATGCTAGTGGTCTTATAAAATAGATCTGGTGTTTGTTGTTTCTTGGTCTTAGCAGTAGAACTGAAGGGAAAAATTTAAATCCAGGCAATCATAATTGTATCTCTTAAGCTACCTATAAACCAAAATCAAATTAAGGCAGACTATGCTAGGCAATGAATAAATTTTTGCATTTGAAGAAAAAGGAGGCATGGGAGGGATAGAAAGTGAAGACAGGAAGAAGTGGTACAAGGAGCCCAGTGAATCCTCTTTAAAAGAGGAATCATTTTATTTCTCTTTTCCAGTCAGTAACGAAAATGTACAGAATGAAAACATATTTTAAGAGCCTTAGCACATAAAAGTGTATTTGATGGAAAGTTTATTATGGAAAGTAGAAAGGTACAAAGCAGAAACAAAAGAGTTTGCTTGGCTATAAATGAAATCTGCCTCTAATGAAATTTAGTAGATTTAATAGTTGTGACAGGGTAAATCAAAGTTTTAAGAAGCTGATACAGAATAATTCAAAGACAATAAATTCTTCCTGTATTCCCTGCACAGACTTCTTTTCTAAAATAAGAATTTTAAAAGTATAACTTCATCTTTCCTAATGAGCAAATTAATTGTTGTTCCTTGACATGCCAACCTACTTGAAACAAAATCCTGTCTTGAGATAAATTACCAGTAACTTTTTATCAAAGCATTTTTGAAACTGTCTTTTCTCAACTCAGCAGCAATTAGGAACCAAAAGTCTACCATTTAGCTCCTAGAAATATTGCAAGTGCTAGTAGTCATGACAGGGTGAGCTCTTCACACCTTTTGATGTTCTAATGGAATTAACTATGAAATTCCAAAAAACAAAAAATGGTTCTTTTTAAAAAAGGAATTTCATTAGCAGAATAAGTTTATTTATCATATTCAATCACTGGAATACATGTTTCTTGCTGAAATGCATATTCCTTTATTACAGTGATATTACTTTTGGAAATGAAATTTGGAGAAAAGATACTCAGAGAGTGAAAATCATCTTAATGTTGTGCATAAAGTAGGAAATGAAAGAGATGGATGGATGTGCTTTGTCATTAACTCTTATTATGAAAACCGACAGAGACTAATGCTTGTGGACTGTCTAATGAAAGACTTGAAGGCTGAAATATCAGTGTTTCATCTTGATGTTTTCCTTCTATGTATAATGCACTGTGAAAAGGCAATTATGAGATTTTGTAAGTTATCCCTTAAAGTGAAGCCGATTTGTCATGCATGCTGATGTACTTATTCAGTGTACATTTTGCCTGGATCAAATAATTTCTTAAAGATACCATTTGACCAGCTTGATATTTCTTTTTCAAGTTTTTCATAGAAGGTGGAGACGGATTTCTGGACCAGGATTTCTGGTTCCTGCCAACATAAAACACTCAAAAAGAATCTTATTTTAAATGTATTCTCTTCAGTACTGAGAATCGTGTACCTTCATTGAAGTCACTGGAACTTGAGTAAGCTCATCACTTTAAGCAGCACATCCCTAAAGTAAAACTCACCCTTTTGGCATTACTCATCACTAACATTTTTTTGTCCTTTTGGACCAGTACTCTAGATTGTTGCAGTGCTCTTATTCTTTTTTTTTATTTTATTTTACTTCCATTTGGTTAATATTTCTGAATCCTGTAGCATGAATCCCTCAGTATCCCTTAGCTTGGTGATGGCAAATTTAAATTTCAAGTTTAAAATCCCTCCCTACATTAAATCATTTCTATATGTCTCTCTCAAAGCTATTCTAGATGGACTTAATATTTTCAGAATTCTGTATTTAATATACAGCTTCAACATAATTATCAGTCATTTTCTAAATATAATGGTAATCTTATCCATTTTTACTATTTTTAAAATAGTAGCTAAGGGCAGAGTTAAATAACTACCACTGCACCCAGATTATCCTACACGATTAACAACATGTACAAATATTTTATTTGGTTTGCATACACTTACCAACCTTACACTTTCCATACTGAGTATGTGTCTTTCTATAAAACAAAGTAGCCTGACAAAGCTGAGATGAGTTATTGTAATTAGCACTGTTATTAAGTGGTGCTGAACTGTTTGTATTGAATTGTTATCATCCTGGTGATTGACAGTGTGCCAGAGGACACGCATGCTTGTTCATAACTCACATCTTCATGACCTTGTCTGCTCTCATTTGTCTTCATGTCACCATGACGAAAAGAGGAAAAAAGAAGGAAATAGGAAAAAATGGAAAGAAAAGAGGAGAGGAAAGAAAAAGTGAACTGAAAACTCAAATCTTGGGTAAACAAATCTTGACTTCAGTTCATACTTTGAGTCATTTAAAAAAATTAATAATTTGATGTTGTATGTGGATTTATTTGATGTGGAGCTTTTTTTGCTTGAATGAAATATAGAGTCAAACTCTGTGCGGTTAAGTTACTGTTTTCAAATAACTGGAACAATATTCTTTTAGGAAGTTAAGTTTCAAAGGAAAATCAGTGCAAAATGAGAAAGAGATAGAATCTGTCATGTGCTTTGAAAATAACTTTAGGTGAAGGAGACAATAGTTCACATCTTTTTCTTTTAAGATAGGAGATTCTGCTATAGAGCAGCAGACTAGTTTTATTGCATTTTAATGTGCTTTTTTCAAGGTATATATGGAAGACTTAATCCTAAGAATAGATATTTTTTAAAACAATCAGATATTTTGGGTACTGCAGCGTTGAGGTAAAAACAGCATGCATTTATAAGGAAGGTGCTCAGAACTTTCTGAAAATAAAACTCAATCTCAAGCAATGAAGCTGAAATAAATAGAAAAGTGACACAAGAAATTTCATCAAAGATACTCTCTGCTCTGTGGTTTGGAAAAATACAGCTTCATAGAGGAGGTCTTTAAAACATGGGAAAATTAGAAAAGCTGTGATTTTTCTTCCTACACCTCTTGTTTCTGCACGTGAGATGCACATGTCCAGGACTGCACTCTGTGCTGAGTAAAGGGAAAGGAACATACCTCATCATGGAATGCTTCATCATTAAATTACTTGTTCAGCCATGAAAATGTTTTAATGGTGATGCTACATCAAGGAAGGTACAACTTCATTAAAACCAGGTTTATTAGGTAACTTAATTTGCACAATGTCAAAACACACTTGATTCTAATTGAAGAAATAGCCTGAAAAGCAAAATGCCCCCTTGAAATGCTTTCGTAAATCAAAGGGATTCCCATGTATCAAAAGCTAGAGAAATGCAGTGAGAATAAAAGTCACATGATGCTCACTCTATACCACGTTTCTGTGCATAACACATATCCTGTTTTAAAAATTCTTGATGCTCTCTGCTTGTGAGGAAGATACTGTTTTCAAAGGAACCTTAAAGGAGAGGAGAAAAGCTTTTTCCTAACAGTTAAAAAAGCTATTTAAAAAGAGTTTGACTCTGTCAAAGCTCTGAAGGGTAAACAAGTCTTTTGATACAGTGAATTCTGACAGTCTTCTTATGGTATTAATAAAAAAAGACAATGTTTTTTTCATGAATCATTTGAAAATATTTTGTCTCTGATTAAAAAGCCCCAAGTATGTTTGGTTTGAAGAGTCCAGAAATATTTAGCAAATGTTTTTATTGCCTCCATCCATTTGGTAAGCTCAGCTTCATTTCCTGAAGTTCTATTGAAATAAATATCAGATGCAAATGAACAGGGAAATATTCTGAACCCTGCTCAGAACATGAATAGGAGAGTAGCCGGTCAAGAACAAAATCTGGGTTTTATTCCTGTTTCACTGCAGATGCAACAAGGCAGATATAAAGGAGCTTTTATAATTGCATCAAGAAAACAGTGTATTCATCTGACAGAGGATGTATTCATAAGAAGTTTCCTTGCAACATCTTGTAACAGAAAATTGCATACTCCTCTTGCATGCTTTGGGTTCAGTTCCTAATATGGTTCTGACTGTGTTAGAAATGTAGCCTTGAGAATAACGGTCCTCTCTGCTGCGTAAGAAAGATATTAAACTTTCCCACAAAAGAGAAGGAATTCTAAGACAGGAATAAATCTTTCCTTCTCTTTTACTCTCAGTATCCCCAGGTGAATGAATGAGGATATTGAGCCCAGTAAGATATACTTTACCCCTGAAGTTCTCAGAAGAGAGGTTGTAAACACTTTAGATAGTTCTTCAGATGAAGGCAAGCATGAAGAAGATTCTGAATTGCAATGTAATGAAATAATTAAGAAATAATTCCCCTCAGACTATCAGAAAGTAGATAAAAAAGTTCTCTGAATATGAATAGGAATTTTCCAATATGGCGAGGCATAGAGCTATACATATCTAAACAGATTATTGTTTTTTTAGAAGTAATTCTGCCACTCTCTGAGAGTGTCGCTCAGCATGTTGGGACAGTTGGAGACCAGGTTCCACTGCTACAGAACAATGGAAAAACATCCTTTTTACTCTTTAATTTTCCTTAATGATGGCTTGTCATTCCTTAGTCTTTGACTGTGTTCAACCTATAGAGGGCACTGACATGCAATTAATAATAGCTTTTCAGACCCTTAAATGTAAACACCCTCTTTCACATCTCTTTAGTGGTCTTGGTGTGTGTTCTGGGGAAGAGATTAATTTTTTTGTAGCTGATCTGTCAATAACATTGGACTTTCAGGATTTCTCAGGTTGAGTTTAGGGGAATATAACACATAAAATTGGAAAATAGAGAACATTATATTCTGAGTAACTTTCCCAGTTCCATGTTTCCCAGAAGCAGTCTGCAATAATAATGGAGCACATGCCATGGAGAATTAATAAGTCCCAAGTAGAGATACACATGATAAACTTGCAGGTGTTCTTTTATTGTATCCCACATTCCACTTGTAAAGTTTATGGGTAGGACAAACCCATAATTGTTTAATTTGTTTAATTAATTAATTGGTTTTGTTTGCAACAAGATTAGGTGATCATTATAGCTATTGAGACTGCTGGGTCCCTCTCTGCCCACTGTTCTGGGATGGAACAAATAAGTACATTGCAATCTAGAGCTATGATAAGGACAGTATTGATAAATAGGACTAAATTTCTCTGGGGTTTTTTTGTGCTAGGTAGACATATCTGTTACCAGGTAAGCTTGATACCAAAATAATGAAAGATTAAACTGGGACTATGGTAAAAAAGACATTTTGGTATTATACTATAATACTATATACTATATGCTGCTAGTAAGAGAATTAGCCCTGTCCTTAACAAAACCAGGATAACCGTATAGATCATAAAGCAAGTGTGGAAGAATACTTTAACAATTATCAATATATGATATGATGAGAACTTCTGAATTTTAACCTACAATGTTCTTTGAGATTTTAGGCAGAAATAGTTTAGAAAATATTAATACAGACTGCAAAAAGATTTAGAAGGATTTTAGCACTGATAACAGTACAAGCTTGAGTGGCATCCAATGAGGCTGTTCACAAGTTATAAAAGGATATATAAGAAAGATTAAGTCAACTGATTAAGACATACATGGAAAGATATTGAGAAGACAGTATGAGATTTCAGTCTGAACCGGAAAAATCTGGTGGTTGCCATGCATTAGCAATGATGTCTCATTCACAGCATTTTGCTGTTAAATGCTCTGCTATCTTGCTAAAAAATTAGACTTTGACTAAGCTTTTAGGGCAAAAATATTTTCCTTGTACATCGTGTCAGTTAGATCTGAGACCCTCTCTTCTGTCTTCTTTCAAAGGCTTGCACATATATAATAGACAAAAATTATAACTGTCTTGTAGTTCAGAACCGCAATTGAGCTTTTTGCTTGTAAAGATAAGTGGTTTTCCTCTCACATACACTTTTTTTCTGGATGCTAATTTTTCATGCTACTTTGGAATATCCGCTTTGACAGAGGATGGAAAATTGGTGGCTTAAGTGATGCAAGAATGTTGTCTATCATTCTGCTTAGCTGGAGTAGAATTGTGGGCAATAAGAGGATGGAAATAGAAACCTGGATGGTGACGTGGTTTTAGGAATGCAAAGTAGATTGTGAGTGAAAAAATATTAACTGGAAGGCCAAGACAAATGTTATGAGCTATAAGGAAGAAATGTGTTTTTAACAAAACTGTTGGTGGTCTGAAAAGAGAGACTGGGATTACATAGACGTACATGCAGCAAAGAAGAATTTGTAGACTCTTGTGTATGATTCCTTCAATGCACAAGAGTGTTGCATTTTTTAAGGTTTGGTGTGGTTTTTTTTAATTTTTGTAAAGCACCACATGCAGCTAGACTCCAGCAGGGAGCTGGAAAATGGGATGTTCGCCTTGACCAACAAGCAGCATAATCAACCCCCGCACACACAGAGGCAGTGATGACACTGCTGGCTAAAGCCAAAGATCTTAAACATCTTTTATCAGTCTGTTGGAACATGGAGTTCGACTGGGCTTTTTGCCACCAGCCTAGGCTGAAGAGCAAGTCTCAGTACAAGTATGTGTCAGTAGAATTGTTTCATACAACCAGGAAGAAAGGTGAAACTGGCCTCAAGCCTCCTCTATGCTGAGACACATTTCTTCTGATTGTCCTATCTCTCTTTATGTTAATACATGTATATGGCAGTGAAAAAGATCAACTAGTTTCTGGGTCCAATGGGCAGGTCAAAGCACAGACTGATTTTTTTCTCCCCTCGGGACGTATTTGTGTTTGTTTTAGAAGCAAACACATTCCAAAGATATGAAAAAAATGCCAAAGCACCAGACAGATTAAATGGCTGGAGAATGCAGAAAACAAAACAGTAATTCATGAAATGAAATCCACAAAGCTTACAAAGGACGATCCTTTCATGCCAAGTATGCATCCAGAAGAGCACAGCTTACACCCCTTAGCTATGTCAGCTCCGCTGTCTGGGCCTGGGGAGAGGAGAGCCAAGCTTCCTGCCTGTTTTTCCCTTTCTCACCTCTTCCTTGGTTGTTTCATGCAGACAATGTGGAGGCCTTGTGTTTTTGAAGGGACTTTTCACTCTAGATTAGAACAGCCTTCATGCAGTCATGCAAAGCACAGGGCTGCTTTTGATTTTGTTATGTAGAACTGTAGCTGAGCAAGTAAAAATGTCAGACTTTCATGCATTATGAAGTGCTGCTGTTGTATAGGAACTACTACTGTTGAGTTGTTACTATTGAATTTAGCTGGGATATTTCTCTCTGTTTTGCAATTTTGTTTGTGCAT
Source organism: Heliornis fulica (assembly GCA_013399135.1). Taxonomy (NCBI): domain Eukaryota; kingdom Metazoa; phylum Chordata; class Aves; order Gruiformes; family Heliornithidae; genus Heliornis; species Heliornis fulica. Next base: position 35,300 of record VXBZ01002533.1, on the reverse strand, counting down.
TCATATAAAAGAATTTATTATCTTTAAGGAGATTATCATTCGTATTGTAAATTTTATAGCCAAAAAAATTCTTCCTAGCAAAAAATATCAGTGTCTCTGATGGGAAGAAAAAGGACAAACAGTACTACTTGTTCCTTGCAACATCTTTGAATCAAAAATCATGATAATTCGTATTACATGACATGATAGTGTTTTTGTAATACAAGAGAATTTGAAATCAATCATAATCAGTCTAACATCAGATGTGAGGCTCATATTCTGGTTAACTGTGCTACATTTATTATTCCCAGATCTTTTATAAATATTTATCTCTGTATATTTTAAGAAACCCCACTGACTTCTATACATGCAAACATGCACACATGCAATTTTTTTATAGATTTGGAACTTATAGTTGAGATAGATAAAGGTTGGAACTTTTCTATCTTGCTTAAATGCAAGTAAAGGAATTCCCTTATCTGTATGAGGAGATTGCGTGTACCCTCAAGTAAGCTTGCAGATGACACCAAGTTGGACATAAGTTTTGATCTGCTTGAGGGTAGGTAGGCCATACAGAGGGATCTGGAAAGGTTGGATTGATGGGTCAAGATGAATACTAACCAGCAACCTGGGGTTGCTGGTTAGTAGTCTGCTGATTGTAAGCCAGCAGAGTGCCCAGGTGGTCAAGAAGGACGACAGCATCCTGGCCTGCATCAGGAATAGTGTGACTAACAGGATTAGGGAAGTGTTTATCCCCCTGTACTTGGCTCTGGTGAGGCTGCACCTTGAATACTCTGTTCAGTTTTGAGCCCCTCTGTAGCTGCTAGAGTGTATCCAGAGCAGGGCAACGAAGCTGATAAAGGGTCTGGAGGACAAGTCTTATGAGGAGTGACAGAAGGAACTGGGATTGTTTATTCCTGGGAAGAAGAGTCTGAGGGGAGACCTTATCACTCTCCACAGTTATCTGAAAAGAGGTTATCACCAGGTGTTCGTCTCTTCTCCCAAGTAAGCAATAAGACAAGAGAAAATGGCATCAGTTGCATCGGAGTGGGATTTAGATTGCATATTGGGAAAACTTTCTTCACTGAAACAGTTGTCAAGTATTGGAACAGAGAGGTGGTGCCCAGAGAGTGGTACTCTCTGGAGTACCAGAGAGGTACTCCACCATCCCTGGAATAACATGTAGATGTGACACTTTGGGACATAGCTTAGTACATATGGTATTATTGGATAGAAGGTTGGTCTTCATGTGATCTTGGAGGTCTTTTCCAACCTTAAAGTTTCTATGTTTCTATGATTATCATTTAATATTATCATTGTCTATCCTTAGTCTCCTAAATTCATCACTAATGCATAACACTGAGCTACTTTTGTAAAACTACACAGTAATTTATTATAAAAATATAAGAGAAATTTCCCATTCCAAAGATGTCTCAAGAGCAAACAGAAGAGATTGCATATACAGCAAATAGTAAAACTAACAAAATTTTTAGAAGTGCTTCTCTTCAAATTTTTGGTTTTGTATTCCATGTTGGAGACCTGAAAGTCAAATGTAAGTCCTCATAACAGTCAATTTTATTAATGTCATGGATAGACAGAAGATGTTTTCAGACTATGCAAGTTAGCCCAATAACATGTAATGCTCTTCTGGAGGTTTCTTAAAAATATCAGAAACAATGAAATAGATGTTGTTGAGTTACTGAAATAATTAAGTTAAATTGTTGGCTATTTATTTGATTAAAAGGAATAATAGCAGTAATTAAATATAGATTTGCCAAACTCTTACCACTGTAAAAATCTGCTTCAATTAATGTATTGACTCTCTTTGAGCTCAATATTAATATAGAATCCTCTGTGCTTTATAAAGGGTCTCACACACATTCTTAATCCAGTCCCCTTTAATTGCATTGCTTATAGACTTGAAAGGGGTTTCCTCACTGGAAGGGTGATTGGTCACTGGAATAGGATCCCAAGGGAAGTGATCGCAACACCAAGCCTGTCAGAGTTCAAGGAATATCTTAGTCATATGGTTTAGTTTTAAGTAGACCTGCAAAGTGCAGGGAGTTGGATTCGATGATCCTCGTGGACCCCTTCTAGCTTGAGATATTCTATGGTTCTATTAAATGAATGTATCTTTCACGCAGAGTCAGGAGTCTTGCTGGGGGAAAGAAATACATTGTCATAAGCAGTTGTGACCAACTGTGGAATTAATGGTGCAAAGCACCAGTGAGGTCCTGTTACGTTATTTTCTCTATAATGGACTGAGCTTTAAATCAATGAGACACAACTGAAGAAGCAGTGCCTAAACTTGCCTATATAGATGCTTCCATGCTCAGTAATCATGGCTTATAAAAGGCCGCTATCACCACTGGTCCAACACCATTAGTAGTGTGTAGCAATAGAGTTGTTCAGCTGAATATCTGTGACTACATGCAGTTATGGAGACCCTTCCCTCTGTTTTCTTTCCTATTTAGCAATTTAAAGTTGCCATTTTTTTTAAATTAACTCCTTTACAGTAAATGATGATTTATCCAAAAAACCATCAAGTCACACTTCAGCATGTCTATATTTTGGTAGGTCTGCGATCTTCTGAAATGTATCAACAATTCTATGAGTTCCTTGATTCAGAAACAACTAATATAATATTTTGTGTATGCTTGTCTGCACTTTCCTATTCAGAATACAATATCTAAAGCACCAAGATTCATTTTCTCGTCATAAATATGCATAAGACAACCTTATTAACATAAATCTGATCTAACAGGTTCACCATGTACAAGGCAATGTAATTAGTTTGCCTGCCTGTTTTTACTGTTGTCTCTTTTTCCTTAGATTTGACTTGTTCACGTATGACTTTCTTGGAACCTTTACTATGCATTACATTTAGCTGTTCGATGCATCGCACAGTTTTTATTAACCCTAGTTGAAGTACTAATGGGTTTTGATAAGAAAAGACTAGCATAAAATTCTCATTTACAGTTTGGATGATTAACCACGCAATCATAAAGAAATATAAATTTGGACTCAAGCAAAACTTTTGGATGTATTTGCTTTTGGTCCCATCATATAAATTATATATATCCGTATATAAATCCAATCATAGCAATTGAAACTGGTGCATCTGCATTCTAATACTACTATTAAAAAATAAAGCATGTTGTTTGCTGCTGACTTGCCAGTTAGGTGATATGATTGTACATTTAAAGAAAAGCTTTAAAATATATTAGTGTATTTGAAAGTCAGAATGTTCCGATTTAGCTTCAAATGAACTGAACTAAACATATGATTATATTTGTTATTTTTTCTTTCTGTGTATTACATTGTCCCAATTTTTAAAGATTCTACACATCTGATATCCTAATTTTAAAATGGTAGACCAACCTTTTATCCAGTAATATATGCTAAAGACACAGAAAGATTCTCAGTATTATATAGAGTTAAATACAGCTCTGCCAGGATGGACTGTTTTGAAGCTCAGTCTTACACATAGTAGTTTTTGTACCAAGACTCCGTTTAATACTGATGTTTATATGATTTGAATGGTAATCATCTAATTTCAATATTTTCCTATTATCTGAGCAGAGAATGTTTACCATCCCTTGAAAAAAAATGAAATTTTGTCTTCCAGTCTTCTCTTTATTTGGTTTTGTTGCATTTTTTGTTTAAAAAGCAGTACTTGATAATCCATACTTACATGTATCTTACTATATATATTTTATTCAAAATTCAGACTGATGATGGGATTGTGAAAATATGGAGTGAATCAGGAAATCACAGTGATGAGTGGAACCAAGTTGAACTACACTTGGGCAAACTGAGGAATTTTGAAGTTATCTTTGAAGGCATTCGTACCAGAGACCTAGGTGGAGGAGCAGCAATAGATGACATAGAGTTCAGCAACTGCACCACAAGTAAGTTCAAGAGTGAGGTTTCTAGACAGATACTAAAGGAGATTATAGGATGTTCTTGCTTGTTTTTAAATACACCACAGTTTTACTGCTTTCTTCATAATACCACTGTTCATAAAATCAGTTATGAATGTATTATTTTCATTCTTGCACTTCAATACTATTTTCAACTACTACAGAAAGTCTTGTTTTAGTGAAGAATTCTCACCTAAATTATTGCGTGTAAATCCAAGAAATGCTTGAATTTTTGTTCACTTATTTGGTTTTGATTAAGAATGTTCCTTCTTTAATTTATTGTTATTGAGTTTCTGATGCTACATATATAAATATTGTATACGTTTTGTCAGATTATGTCAAGTGAAACCTGAGGTCTCCCTGTTCCATCATAAACATTCTTGCCATAAAAATGAGTTGAGACCATAAGGGAACCATTTTTACTATTCCTTTTCCCAGTTCAGTTCAGTCCAGGTGTTAAGGCCAGCAAAGTAATAAAAATCTTTGACTTCTTCATAGGGATCTAAATCTATTTAATTCATCATTTTGGCACTCATAGGGTATGATAGGATGAGCATGCCTTCAAAAATGAAAAAAAAAAAAAAAAAAAAGAAGGATGTGTTTTTTTATCCCTGGTAGGAAATAATATAAGTGGATTTGTTGAGTGAGGTTGATTGTTGCTGACACCACATATCTTGACTTTATGAGTTTTAGGGAAGTTATTTGGGCAAGTTTTAATCTACCAACGTTGTCTGGATGCCCAGTACCAGTAGAAAATGCAATGCTGGAGAGCAGCTTTTGATCTAGTTTCATCTGAAAAATGCAAGTTTGCCTTCAGAAATTGTTCTGTGGTGTAAACTAAGGAATGGAAACTGGATACAGCTTGGCATGTTCTTCAGAACTGCATTGTGATAAAACTCTAAGGAGGGTGTACCCATAAAGTTTTTCCAGTCGCATGAACACAAGTGATTCCCTGTACTTTTTCTGAGTGTTTCATTGTTCCCATTGCTATGGATGTGATTGCTCTCCAAAGTACAAAGACAGATGGATGCCCTAGTAGTAGGTAGGTAGTAGGTCAACATTCCCCTGTCATCTTGAAGAGCAAAGATGTTGATAATCACTCTTGCACTTTGTTGCCAAGTTGTGCTGTATTAATTCAGATAGTGTATTCTAACCACATTTTTGGGATTCTGTCCCATTTTGGGGCTAGAACAACTTAGACATTTGATTTCAGTCAGATTCATGAAGATATTAAGAAAAAAAAGTGAGGGTTTTTTTTTTTTTTTTAAGGAAGAAAACTCCCTGGTATGTTCAAAAGTATGGTATCAACATAGAAACATAGAATGGTTAGGGTGGGAAGGGACGTTAAAGATCATCAAGTTCCAACACCCCTGCATATCTTCATATAATATAAAAATATTTCTCCTGACTCTTAAGTCCACGTATTTTATAATAACCTGAAAATAGACATTATGTAAACATAAATGGAAATATTCCAGAGTTGTCATAGCGAGAAAGGAAATTGTTTCAATAGAGTTGAAGAGATGTCAAATGAAGGATCTTAAATCACTTAGAGTACTACAGTTGCTGATTTTTAAATTTGGTTTAGTCTATGACCCTACAAATATGAATATTAATAGTGTTTTATAACCACTCTAGCATTAAAAAACCTTTGCAGTAAAACAGTTCAGAAAGTAACTTGAACTTATATAGAAACTATTTGTCTCACAGCACTGGTTCAGAGAGAAGCTCTGTTGGGAAAGCAGTTGCACCATGTGTTCCAACTACTTTCAGTTACTTACATCTTCAGCATAGTAATATTCCTCTGTATTTTGCAGAAAATTATTTATGAAGATGGATGAATCACAGGAGGTTTTCCTTATGGAAGTTTGAAATATACAGTTGAAGCTCAATATACAGTGCAAGTAATTTTTTTTTTAAAGATGAGAAGTAGAAAATTTGGAAACAAGATGACAAGAGAGCTGTCACTTGTATGGTGGATCTTTTCTGCACTGCAAAAAAGTACAAATTTTACATAATCAGGAAACATTGACTTACAGCATCTCCAATACTGTATGTTAGGCACAGCAGGCTTTTCATTAAAATGTAAGTGCTTGTATCCTTTGGGGATGGGTTTATGCTAATCTCTTTGCTTTTCAACAGAATCAGAGCCCTGTACTATATTTCCTTTTAAACTGTATGTGTCAATGTGCAAGCACATGTCTGTAAGAAACCAAACCAAAGAAACACAAAAAACAGTTTACTGCCTGGCATGATTTTTCTCTCTGTACAATACATGAGCTCAAACCAAATTTCCCAGAGGGAACTGTTGCATTCTTGGGCAGGGGTGTTTGACTAGATGATCTTTCGAGGTCCCTACCAACTCCTGACATTCTGTCATTCTGTGATTGTCTTTAGTGTCTTTCACATCAGCTCTGTGTAGGATTTTTTTGCCTTCTACTCCCCAAGTTGAGATATGCTTACTTAATTTCCTTGAGACTTTTGGTATGCTGACCTTCTAGTTGGCATGATGACATGAGGGAGCCTGATCTGACCTTTTTCATTCTTGTTGTTATTGATTCTTTACCTTTGTAGAGCAAACAAACACAATACAGTTTGCAAGTTCTCAAAAACATCATTTCCTATCTGACCCAAGCCTCCGGCATTCAGGATAGAGAAAGCATGTCATGTCTCAATTGGGGACGGGGGCGGAGGGGGGGTTTATCACAGATTTCCCAGGTTCATCTGTTGTAACAAAGCTAAAAGACAGCACACACAATCTTAGTGTGGCCAAACTCAAGGAGAAGAGTAGCATGTAAACCAGAAGGGGTCAGGGTTTTCTTCCCAACAAAATGACTTGATTTACGACACTCTTGTATGGTGTTGCTAGCTGCAGAATTGCTGAGCTAGGTACATGGCCAGGTTCCTTTAGGGGAACTGAAGGCCAGGTCTCTATTTTCCACTGACACTTGCTAGGTTAAACTAAAATCCTATACAATATTATGGATTTGTTAACAGTGGTAATTACATAAAGAGAGCAATATACCATGCACAGAAAAACATAGAAGATAATTGGAAATAATTAAAACTTGAATTTTGAAATAAATGGAAAGGAATGGAAATGAGAAATCCTTAAAGTACATTGGAGAAAAAAATAATTGAATGTTTATCTATTTCCCAGCAAATGGCATGCAGTAGTGGTGGGGGGAACGTTAGAGCAATTCTGAATCTCTCAGGTGTTTGGGATAGTCTCCTCTTCACAGACTGTTCTTTTGGAAGCTACTGAAAGGCATTCCTGCATCATGGATTACAGTCAACACAATCAAATATTTCCTCTCTGCTGAAATAACGTACTGAAGTGGAGAGTGAAGAGGAAAGAGGAAGGGAGTCTGTGTGCGGATGTTTGACGTGATTATTGGAACTGCTTTATGCAATATGGTAATATTCAACAGTTATAGCAGAGTTTAACAAATCCACTTTATGTATATTTCCCTTCATCTTACTGTCATACTGTGTGTTATAGAAAAAAGCTGTGCATGTCATAATGGCATCTGCATGGAGATGGATTATCACTGCAGATTTCCTCTTCATTTACATAGCTGTGATTTGCATAGCTCATGTTATATGAGCATTTGCAACTGACAAAGGACAACCTTTTCACCATTTCCTTTTAAAAATTAATTGGTCAGAAGCTTTTATATCAGTAAAGTACTACTGATAACTTTACTTATTATGATCTGAGCTTCTGGGACCCTATCCTGCAAGGCTCATTTCCCTCAGCTCTCATTAATTTCTATGGAAGTGAAGGTCAAGAAGCAACCATGACTTTATTGAAAGTGTGAGAGGCCTTGAAAATGTGGTCAGAGATAGAAAATAAGAAGGTATAAAAGACTCTTATCATTTGCTTGTGAGAGGCTAACTTAAGTTTTGATAGCATAAATAATTTAAAATACAAATCTGATATTTTTTACTTTGCAAGTTTAATTGAAAAATGTGAAAAATACTGGAGTCACATCCCAGTCAGAGAAAGATTGTTCTTAATGTTGAATTAATTATTTTATTAATTCATTATGTGGGTTTTTTCAAATTCTTTTAAAATAATTCTTAATACAACTTTAGTGACAGACTATCCTATGTGATCTGAATGGAGTTTAGAGCAATCAACACTTCTCCCTCTTAATAATTAACTTTGACCATGCATGAGGTTACTTGCAGGCTAGAAGAAAATGCCTGAAATTTTCCCCTAATAAAAACTAGTATATATATATGAGTATTGTACAGAATAATCTCTAATGGTGACATTATCTTTGAGACTTCTGAAACCTCTGACATGATACAATCTTCTGAAAGAAAATAACTCATCAGATATGTTGCTGCCAGTAGTCTGAATTTTGTTCATCTGTAATTTCAAAGAAAAAGATTCTTGCACTCCAGATACAAACCAGAGAGTATAAGTGCAGACATATTTATCTTTCTCAGCCATATCATGCATACTGATTTTGGCATACCAGAAGACCACCTGGAAGAAAAAAAAAAAAAAGAAAAAAGAAAAAAAAAAACATCAAAAATTGAAATATAAATGAAAATAAATTAAATGTAGCTCTCAATACAAATATGAAAAGAAATTTCTAAAATGGCTGGTTATTTAGTTGATTTATATATGTGTTTTCATGATGTGGCAATTCAGTGCAATGTCCTTTGCGTATTGTCTGTTTGGTATAAGTTTTGACAGATATAAGATACACATTCAGTCATACATAAAGTGGTATTTAAAATATACTTAGTTTTTAAAAGGAAGCAAAATCAAAATACTATCAGTATTATTAATAGGAAATTGATTTCCCAAATTGAGGAAAACATAACTTTTCTTTAAAATATATAAAAGCTTACTTTGCCTGGTAGCAAACTTTTTCTCTTCCCCTCCTATGTTTGTATTTCTTCTCACCTACTGTTTATGGCAAAGACCATAGGTGAAAGTACTGCAATCCTTTGAACAACTTTGCTTCCATGCACCCATAAACAAGAAGCTTTGAAAATCTCAGCAGAGAAATCATTTCTCATTAGAATTCCATTCCAGCTTTACAGATCAGAGAGAAAACAACTAAAACATCCTAGTGTTTGGGTGTGTAAGCCAGCTTTTTTATTTTTAAAATAAGATAGAGTTTTCTTTGAATCCTCAGTTATGCATCATGAAAAGCTTTACGTTTAGTGGAGAATTTAGTTCCTTCTGCTCAGACACATGAGAAAAGTTCAAATTCTTATAACTGAAATATTCAGTACAAACCTACCCCTGAAGTGAGAGAGAAAGAAATTTAGGCAGAGATTTGATTTTTTCACTCAAGCTATACATTTGTATTCAGCCAGGATGTATGTCCAGTTATCTGCTTTTTTTAATCGTTTTCTTTTTCTCCTCTCTTCAAAATATTTTAACGTTTTATGATGTTTTTCCCCTGTTTTCATAAATAGGTCAATGTCAGGGTATTCTGACATGGGACACCAGAACTATAACTGACTAAAACTGTAAAATGCCGAAATTAATGGTAAAATTCTAATGTGTTAGTCTAACAGTTGGATTTTGCCTTTAGAATGAAATTATTCTTCGATTTTAGAAGGAAATTATTCTTTGATTTCATGCTGAGCTTTCAATTTAAAAACTGCTGATATCCCTTGAATTTGCCTGCTTCATTGTAGAGGAAGAAAGCTCATTTTGAGAAGTCTGGTAATTTCTGGTAGTTTTAGCTTAATTTGTAACATGAATGTGCTTTATCCTTTTTGAGTGAAAAACTTACTGAACTCAGATGTCATTACACTCAGCAGAGGGTACAAATGACACGCAATTTGCTTCTAGGAAAGAAATACTCTCCATTTTCCCTAAGGCCCTTGTATAAAGGACTCGGTGGGGAAATTTGTGTGCTCAGGAGGGATACGGAGGAGCACAGGTTATTTCAATCCAGTGTGCCAGGGCTGCCAGGGCTACTCTGGGGAAAGACTTGAATTCCCGCACAAGACAAACGCTTAACTGATATTACATGTTATGAATTCTAGAAATGTATGAAAAAATATAAAGCAATTTTTACTGAAGAAGCAAATATTAATTACATAGTCTGCCTATGCAATAATATTGCATTTGAAAATATTTTAAAAAGAGAAAGAAAATAAATACGGCACCAGCTTGAAAATCAGAATATATTCTATTTTTATTGCACTGCACAGAAGTAATTTAGACACCTGTAGTACTCCAGGATTGCTTTTCCTGTTTGAGATTATGAAAATAATACACAAGAGCTTAATAAAAAGATTCTTTTTTTTTACTATCCTTTCTTCATTCTGTAATTCTCAGTGTGTCTTTTCTAGTATTAAGTGAAATATGGCAGCTCCCTGCATGAGGATAGTGTGAGCATGAGCTACTCAATGATACACTCTGTGCCAAGGTTGGTCTTTCCTTTTTTATCAAATATAAGAACTTCTGTCCTTTTCTGGTTTGAATTTATATATTCCATGATACCAGCACTGGAACCTGAAGAGAATTTTTTTTCTAATCTTTTGTATTGCTTGAGATAGAGCCAGTTGTACAATTCTAGAACTACCAATTTTTTTTTTATTACTATTATTATTCCAGTTTATTCATCAGCATTAGACATCATGATACTACTTGCTCTGAGCACCTCAAAGACATCCACTGGTAGATTTTTGTATCTACAAGTGAAATTTTCTCCTAAGAGTCAATAGGATTTGTTAGAACTGCTGTTATGTCAGAGCCAGTGTATATCTTCAAATTAAATCCAGCCTTTAAAATGACAAATTCTGTGAGAAGATTTCAGTATGGCTTTTGAATTGAAAAAGAACTCTGTTTGGAATTGTATCTAGCTCGCATGAGTAGGAACGTTTTGCCTAGTTTTCCCTTCAAAAGATTGCCCAGGTCATACACAGACAGAAACATTATTGATGATGTGCTAATGGAGTTTTAATGTTCCACAAAAAGTCATGTAGAAAAGACTGCTGATCAACTGGGGTAAGCAAATGAAAGGTTTGATGCAAATTGAGTTTCATAATTTCTGAACTTCAGAGTACTGGGTACGGTTGAGTTCCATTTCTAATGATATCTTCTGGAAACATCTTTCATACAATTTAACTTAAAGGGTGCAACTTGAAAAGTAAAGTTGTACTCAAAGAGTCAAAGAAACTGTCCCAGTGCCATCCCCTACTATTCAAGTTAAAGGAAGGAAGAGCATTTTCATGAGTTCTTTCATAGCCAATCTTTTCCTGGCAATTGAAACAAAGTGTATGGCTTAAGAGTGTTGTATATATCAGCTATCTCCAAATGAATTTTTTCATGTCTATATTCTGTGAGCACCATACAGACAAATCCAGAAATAACATACACTGGAGCTATATATACATATATGTAATATATCCATAGTAGAGTTACAATTTATATTTTCTTTATACACAATGTGTGTCTGTATCTTGCTTTTATCTATGTGTATAAAAACACGCACATCTATTCCTACTACAGAAAGTCTTATATTTTCTGCTATTCTGAGAATTACATTGTGCAGAATAAAATATATAGAAATGGAAAGTGTGTGAATGTAAATGCAAGTTCTATGGCAACCATCATTAGCACTTTTCTTTTGTAGAATTTAGCAATCCACAAGCCAAGCCAGTTACATTGGTCTCTTAAAAACTACTTAGAAGATTATATGGGTCTTTTCTTCATGAATCCAAATTATTCTTAATTGTAAAGTTATATCCTCAATATATTTTTTCCTTTTAAAGTATTGCCATTTCATTTGGCATAGGGATTTGTGTAACATGTAGTCAGTAGCTACTACTTCATCTAGACTACATTCCGTATGACTACATTCTTGTGGTGTCCTGGTTTCCAAGCAATGCTGCAGTTCCAAAAGCAAACCAAATAAATGGGTATGATAAAACATTAGCATTTTGCCATAGCAAAATGCTAATGTTTTATCATACCCATTTATCATACCCAAAATTGCTTTCTTTTTTATCTAATCCCCAAGTATTTATTGTCAGGGAAAAAAAAAATTAAAAAGGTGTTTTACAAGGATATGTACTGTGGCCTGTCAATTTTGACAGAGAATCACAGAATCACAGAATGTCAGGAGTTGAACGGGACCTCGAAAGATCATCTAGTCCAACCCCCCTGCCTGAGCAGGATCATCTAGATTAAATCACACAGGAACGTGTCCAGATTGGTCTTGAATGTTTCCAGAGAAGGAGACTCCACGACCTCTCTGGCAGCCTGTTCCAGTGGTCTGTCACCCTCACAGTGGAAAAAGTTCTTCCTTACATTCACATGGAACTTCCTATGCTCCAGCTTGGATAAATTGCCCCTTGTGCCATTACTGGCCATCACCGAGAAGAGCCTGGCTCCAACCTCCTGACACTCAACCTTTACATATTTATAAACACTAATGGATTTATATTAACCAATGATCACCCCTCATTCTCCTCTCCTCCAAGCTAAAGAGACCCAGCTCCCTCAGCCTGTCCTCATAAGAAAGATGTTCCACTCCCTTAATCTTAGTTGCCCTGTGCTGGACTCTCTCAAGGAGTTCTATGTCCTTCTGGAACTGAGTGGCCCAGAACTGGATGCAATACTCCAGGTGCAGTCTCACTAGGGTAGAGCAGAGGGTGAGAAGGACTTCTCTTGGCTTACTAGCCACCCCCTTCTAATACACCCCAGGATGCCATTCCTGGCCACAAGGGCACATTACTGGCTCATGGTCATCCTGCTGTCCACCAGGACCCCCAGGTCCCTCTCACCTACACTGCTCTCCAACAGGTCAGTCCCCATCCTATACTTTGATCGAGAATGAATTCACCAGTGTAATCACACCACCAATTCTTGTTTATTTAGCTATTTCTATGCTGAAGCAAAGATTAGTTTTTATTATAAACTGTGATCTACTTCTTTGCTGTTTTGTGTCTTATATATATTATATTGTTTTGTCTTGGGGGTGGGATATTTGTTGCCTATATTTTCTTTTTGTGGGAATGTATTGTGGTCTTCTGACTTGCAGGTATCCATATAGTCTTCAGACCCCACAAGTTTGTGGACTAAATAATGTAGGAGAAGAGAAAGCAAATCCCAATGAAAACCAAAAGTAACTTACCCAAGACATGTGCAGGAGTGCTGGAAATTAATAAATATTCTTGGAGTTTCTGTTGTCATTAATAAAAAACTCCAAGAATAATAATCCCTACCCCAACTATTATATATATTATTTCTTTCCTCTGCCATTCGTGCTGTGCCTATAGACCAACATTCCGTATCTCTGTGGATATTTTCCAAGATGTAAAATTCTATGTAGAACTGAGCAAACAATTGATTGTTCAGTTTAGTGGCTAAAGCAAAGATTTCAAAAAAAGGTAGGTCAAAGAAGAACATTTATGGGTTTTTTTCATTAAGTGCAAGTTTCTTTATGGTCAACAGCTTTCTTAAATTTAAATGAAATATTTGCTTTTGGATATCTTAACTCTCTTCAAACTCCCCACAGCACATTCAGAAATAAGCTTATTACTTACCAAAGACATATCAACTCCCTGTAATTCCCCTCATTCCCATTGTGTGACACATTCACACTGTGTATTTCACTGTTTTCTACCTCTGACATTTTCGTACACAGAATCAGCTCGTTTCTTTGCTTGCTGTGGCTCACTGACTAATTTTAATGTTGTAGCTTCTCCAAGTTAGCTTCAGAATAACATGGTGAGCAAAGTGCAATAGATTTTTTTTTAATTCTAATTTCTGTCTAATTTCTTGGCAGTGTACTCAATAGCATGCTATTTTTTTTTCTCTGTTGGTTTCTTGAGCTGTTGTTAGAAGACAGAAAATGTGGCATATTTTCTCATGTTTTTACTTCTTAGAATAGTTTTTATTTATGTTTGGATTTTCACTGAAAGATGTTACTAATGGAAAAAAATTACAATTTATCTTTTTACTTAATGGTGATCAAAGCAGAACTGAGGAATACAAGCAGTCAAAAAGCTATATATTTTTACATGCAGTTCCACATAACTAACATATGTAATGAAATAAGTCATCATGAAAATTTGTCTTTTTATCTGAAATATCAACTTCAAACATATCTTAAACTGTTCAGTAGGATTTTTGATTTATACTGCAACTCCCTAGAGGGAGGTTTGAATACTGCTCTTGGAAACAAACTTCTCCAAAATCAGTATTGATAGACTTGAATTCAGATTCTGGCAACCCTGTAACTTTGATGACAAAATTAGAAATTGGCAAGATAATATTTTGAATGTCCTCTCTTTTTCTTTGTTCAAAGTGGTTTCTAACATGTTTTTTGTTAAATTGAAGCTCAAGCCTCAGATTTGAGAACATATTTTCCATATTCAATATTGAAGAATGTATTTTCCAGTATGTTCTTCAATACATTTTTCTGATTAAATAGAATTTTTATATTATATTTAAAGAATTCCTGATAAAAATGAAACTTCTTATTTGCAAATTCCATGTCAAGTTCCAGTTTTTTATAGGGGTTCTGAATGCTGAAGTTGTATTTTATGGTTTAAACCCACCATATTTTTTGTTTTGGTTTAGTTTTTAGCTGGTGTAGGAGTTTTGGTCAGACTAAATGAGTACTCTGGAAGGTAGATTTTTAATGCTTTAATTCCAAGCAGGAGTTTAGTACATTGAGTTACTGTGCTATGCTAATATTGGGACACTAATTTTTATAAGGATTTTATTTTTAACAGTGACAAAGGCTGTGAAAAAATCTCTATCACTATCACAAAAAAACCCATAAACAAATTATGCTAAAAATATAAACAAAGTCTTACTACAAAAGAGTAAAATCCACAGACATGACTGTGTTTGGACTTTATGGCATTCACATCTGTTGAGATACAAGTTTTCATGACTATGTATATGTCTTATTTTAGGATAAGCTAATATAGGATAAATAATATTCTTAATTTTTTTTTATTGGTACATGAAACAAACTATAAAGTGGTTTAAAAAAAGAGTAACTTATCAATATTAAGTGCTAAATATAACTGACACTGTAACATAACATTTTCTTGATTATAGGTGAAAGAAGGTAAAGGTAAGCAATATGATCAGTCAAAAAGCCATGGATTTTCAACTGTCATTCTCCGGTGTGGTGATAATGTACCTCTTTCACATGCAGTGAAATAAGATGTAAAATTTATTGTACCCTAATGGGTCTGTCATTAAATAATTTCTGTCATTATTTCAGCCACTGAGTGACTTAAGGGTGTCACTTTATTTTCCAATGCACCTTTTCCAGTGCATCAGGGGGAATGGAGACGAGGTAGCCAGACTCTTCTCTGAAGGTCTCACCAAGACAAAAGATAATGGCCACAAATTGAAAAACTAGAAAGCTTCATCTGAACAAGTAAAAGACTGTTTTTCCTGTGAGGGTGGTTAAATAAAAGCACAAGTTGTCCACAGAGGTTGTTGTCTCCATCTGTGGATATATTCAAAACCCATCTGGATGTATTCCTGCACAACCTGCTGGAGCAGAGGCTGCTGGAGCAGAGGTTGGACTAGATAACGTCCTGGACAAACTTAACTGTCCTGTAACTCGGTGGTTTTCCAGAACTTAAGATAAAACATATTCAATTTATTTTTTTTTTAGTATTTTCAATCACTTTTTTGGGAGAGGTGCAAAAACTCCCTTAACCATCACAAATGCTTTAGTCAATTTCTTCTCAATTTTTTCCCCCTTCTCTGCTAAGAGCTTTCTGTCACATGGACTCTCTGGAAAGCAACCCTAGCTTTCCCTGTATTTAAGGCATTCATGGCAATGCTGAGTTACTCTGGATTCCTTGACACCTAATCAGATCAAATTGACAATGTAAAGTTAAAAGCCTAACCAACAAGAAAGTTATTGATTTAAAACCTGTTTTTATTCATACCAGTGCTCAGGGACATATGTATTTCAAAACTGAAAATTTAAGTCAGGTCCTACATGAAAACAAACTTATCACTGATTATTTTATTTTTTTAAACTATCCATTCTAAGTATTTCAATTACAATGCTTTCTTGTTGCTTCATTTACTATTACCTTGGATACATTTTTAAACTAAAGATTTAGTTCTCCTTTCCCATTTTTCTTAAACAAGAATGTAGTTCCTTAGTTCCTCTGTAAAATTCAGTAAATACATCTATGTCAGATTAATACCCTGACAACAATAACTTCCCCTTGTGGAAATACGGGCCTGCACAAAGGTAAAAATCAAGGTGTTTAATGATGTGTCACATTTTAGTCATGTTTGAAGGAAAAAATGAAACTTATTACAATTAACAGAGTCAAAATACATTCTCCTAAATGTCTTATTGGACAGCTTGGAGCTCTAAACTGAAAACTATCCTTAAGTTAAAAGGAATGTATCTGAAATATTGCCTTTGGGATAATCAGAACTGTTTCAGTCAGTGCTAACTGAAATTATGTACCCAGTGCACTGAACTAAAAAAAAAAAATTATGTAAGCTTCTTTATGATGTGACAATTTAGAGGTGGCTGAATCTCAGCACTTTTTGGCTTTGGCCCTAGCATTTTATGTACTAGTTACTAAGTCACTCTCATTCTGGGACATGATTTTCACTCACTTTCAGACATTAATAAAAATTGTTTCTGTAATCCCTGTATTAAACTCCGTAAGAGAAATTTCTGGGCAGTTCACACACTCAAAGAAGTTTCTCTAAATTATTCCAAAAAAAGTTAAACATCTTATTAAGGCTTTAAAAGTTTATATATTATGCAGACTTCAAAACAGTGATTTTTCTCAGTTTAAAATGTTTTATCTTTTCAAAATGATGTCCTTTAATTATGAGCAGAAGAAGCCTTTATTCCATTTACTTTTCAACACCTCACAGAACCCATTTTTATGGAGCATGCACAACAGATAGACTGGGAAAACAATCATGATGCTGAACTGTATTTTTTTCCAGGGAAATCATCCTACCCCAGCAGCTTAGGGCAAGGCCAATACAGTAGTCTAGACATGCATAATGCACTGTTGTAAGAATGAGACCTAATAACATCTGTTGGAAGCAGTAAATCACTGAAGTCATGGTGTATAATGGCTAAACAAATAAAAAAGAGCATCATTTGATTTAATTACAATATTGATTTAAATGTCCTGTTGGTTTCAGTTGGACAGAACCCCAGGGAATGCCCTGCCCTCACTGATTTTGTGTGTGGGAATGAAAAATGCATAGAGTCTCAATTCATCTGCGACTATAAACAAGACTGTGAAGACCTATCAGATGAAGCTGACTGCAGTAAGTATCTCATGTATAAATGTAATCTCTGGTTAAAATTATAATTGTAAATTTTGTAAATTCTGTAGCATAGATCAGATGACTTCACACAGCTGCTCAGAAGATAATTATAAGAGGGTTGCCTGGTCCCCCAATAGAGAAGGTCTGACATTTTCAGATCCTCAAAGGCAATTGCTGAAAAAAAAATATTTAAGTGCAAGTTATTTGCAAAACTGTGACTTATTCAAACCAAAGATTAAATATATATATTAAAAAATCTCAAGCAGTAAAAGCCAAAGGACTGGAAAACTATTTAAAGTTTAAAACCATGTATTACGATACAAACTAATTTTGAGAAGAAATGTAAACTCAGTTGAAAACATGTTAAGCTGTCAACATTGAATGAAAAAAGTAAGGAAATTAAAGTACAATAACATTTAGACATGATTCTTCTATAAACAGAATTTTTTAAAAAAACAGACCTGTTTTTCTAAGGGAAAAAAACCAAACCCTACACTGATACCCACTTTAAATAAATAGAGTGAAATATCCTTTTATTGTAAATGAAAAGGCTGTTTATAGTTTGTCATCAGTTTATAGTCTTGTTTTTACTGCAGAACTGACAAAAATCAAGTTAGCAACAGAGGATAGATGCTGTAATCTGGCATAGAGAATACTCATATGAACCTCAGGAATGATATTTCCCTATTTGCTATTTCTTACTTCCAAAAAATGAGGCCTTACATTGGGATAAACATATATTTTCATGCAATATATACATTTTAGACAGGAATAAACCACATTAATGGGCACATAATATCTTATAGATATAGAAACATATTTTTTTTAATGAAGAGGAAGTGGAAGTTACTTAATCAGAAAAGAGCACAGAACAGGCACAGAGAAAGCCCTTCACAGCCTAACCTGCCCCATCACAAGTAGTTATGGCCATATTTGTCTGCAATTTCTCCTGAGGTCTGAGCTTAGTTCACATTCTACTAAAGTTTTATGCCTGTGTAACTCCAAAGAAGTAAATGGACCATAATCTACGCAGCAGCAATTGCTCTGTGCAGGGTTTACAACAGGATCTGGATGAAATGAATTGTATCCTCGTAGGCTGGTGGATTTTTTTTTTTTTTTAAATAAACCCAAGGAAATTACTAACTCTATGCTTCATTCAATGCAGTCAGGAAATCCTGAAAATTTTCATTCTCTTTCAGTAACTCAATGGAAGTACTGATGTGAAAAAAAGCACACATGAAAGCAGTTTCAATTTCATAAATTGCAGCCAATTTTACACTGAAATTTGATTAATAGCAAGCTTCAATGTTCATGAACCAACTAGAGGAATGCTTGAGTTATTGAAATAAAAGCAATTTTTCAGATAAATATGACAGTCCTTTTCTGATGGCTTCTAAATATATTCTGTTTACAGATAAAATAAAAAGTGCCCAGCAGGTGCAGAAAAGTCAAGTGGCTCTTTCAACCCTGTAAATATTATTCATAAATCTTCCTTAATAATGGCTTCTGAATGCACTGTTAAGATACTAGGGTAAAATCCTTGAAGTCAGGTATTCTATTATGAATAGTATATTTTCCAAATGCATTTGGACTTTGATGTTGTAGAACCATATGAGAAAATTGTACTTGATGTTTCAATTAATGGGTTCTCTGCCTTACCTGCATGTAAGGGTGTTTGGTGTACAAGTGAGGATTTATTAGGCTTACATGACTCTCATAATGCAGCGTCAATGTGAATGCTCTTTTCAATATTCCTGACAGCTATGCTGTGAATAGCACTAACACATGCAGAGAATGATTGAGGTGGGAAGGCATCTCTGGAGATCATCTAGACCAACTTCCTGATTGAAATAGTCTACTGCAGTAAGTTGATCAGAGCTGTGCCAGTCAGCTTTGGAATATATCCATGAATGAATACTCCACAACTTCTCAGGGCAACCTATACCAGTGTTAGACTAGCAATAAAGTAAAAAAAAAAAAAGAAAAAAATAAGTTGTTTCTTAACTTTAAAATGTGCTTCCTGTATTTGTGCCAGCTGCCTATTGACCTGGCACTGGACACCACTAAGACTCCATCTTTGTCTTCTTTACATCCTGACACCAAGTATTTATACACAGTAATAAAATCCAACTGAGACTTCTCCAGGCTGAATCATCCCAGCTTTCTTGATGTCTCATGATGATTGGCACATCAGTCTCTTGCAGCATGTTCATGAAAAATGGCACTGTGGAAGTAGAGTTCAGTTTTCCTAGTTAATTGGTTGGGTTTATTCTGTCTGTTCACCTTGAATAATATCTAAAATTTTTGAAGTTATAGATTTGTCCTCAAGACTTTTATGGCCATTTATCTGTACCAGTGTTTAAGTCTGTTTATACCTGCTTGGGAAACAAAAGGTTTTTTTTTCTTTCATCACTAAATACCATATATTATTTATGTTAATACCTAGAACACAGAGAATCATAACATTAGCCAAAGAAAATCCTTTCCACGTTGTTTATTACAGCCTTTAACATACAAGAGCTGAAATGATGATTTACTTCTGTCTTGTTTTCAGGTTACTACACAAGTATTCCTGGAAGTTGTAACTTCGAAACACAAGATCAAGAATGGACCACTGTATGTAGATTGTCACAAGACCCTAGTGATGATTTTGACTGGAATATCAGCAATAGTGCTGTAACTGAACAAACAGGTCCTGATACTGACCATACACCAGGTATTGGCATGTGCCCTTCATCACTTTTGGAAAAATTAAATATTCACTGAATTAAAAAAAAAGAAGTCCTGTGGCTTAATGCCAAGATAAAAGCAAATTTCAGATTGAGTTTACTGTATATGCAGACAAATCATGGTCAGCAGTTAGCACTGTTCACAAAGCAGTTCCAACAAGCATTGAAAATGCTCTCTTTTTTCCTGAAATTGCAATAGAGGCTATCTATCTCAAAAAAAAAAGCCATGCAAAAAAAACCCCAAACAAAACAAAAGACAATAAATGTTTTAACATTGAGTCCTAACATTTATACTATCTGGTAATTTCTAATTCTTTTTGAGCACAAAACCAAACAGTTTGACAAAGTTTCCTGTTACCAAACTTCAATGGTTGCTTAAGCAGCACTGAAATTTTATAGATTGCTCTTTTCAGGGTGGTCCTGATTACATCATTCTTTATACTCCATCTTGATGCATTTGTTTAGTAATTTCCTAGACAGTAAGCTGCTAAATGTAATGTGAAGATATTTGTTAATCATCACATCTGGGGCACAACAGACCCCCTTTTCCAAAACAGTACAGCATGCCTGTACAAATGTAGTAACCGTCTCCAAGTCTGTATCATAAAATTGATATTATATTATCAATTAAGGGTTTATTTTAAAACTTCTGAAGAACTACAGATATGAAAATTTTAATACAATGTAAGAGGATGTATTTGACAATAATCATGTATTAGTAAGATATTCCATCAGGTCTTTGGTGTCCATTTTTGTCCAACTCATCTTCCCTTTTCAAGGATTCTGCACCTGCTGCAGGAGCTGCTTACCCAATCACGAGAGAGCTGCTTGTGTGCCACAGATCACAATTTTTCATTTTAGAGGAAGCACAAATCCATATTAGTTTGTACTGCTATAGCAGGTTGTGAATGTGGAAGTTCATTCCTCCTGTAATGTGACAGAGAGAGAGCAGTAGAAACTACTGCAGTTGTCCCAGGCAAGCTGTTCCTTGAAAATCAGTAGTCTGACTTGCATTCTAGCTGTTCTTTTGATGTAGCATGGTGACAAAACAACCACTAGCCCTTGACTCTTCAAGGACAGATGCTTTTCTATTTCAGTTTCGTTTAATTGGTGGTTCTTTGCTTCTGTGAAATTACCCAGCAATTGTGAGAAAAACAAAGCTAATAAAAAGCGCAGCAAAAGAAAAACAAAATTAGAGCAAATGTGTTTGCAAAATTACCCATAATTGTAATTTACTTGTAAATTAACTGAGCAAGAAATATTCACATTAGCTGTAGAGAAAAGGAATCACTTGTCAGAATTGCCAACAGACTAGATGCTGATGACCTGTAATGTCCAGAAGTGTCTGTCAGCCCATTTCTGTCCTGAATCCAATTCCTTCTTGTTACAAACTCATTTCCTCTAGGTGCTAAGCAAATAAACTCATTGTACAGACTGCACATGCCATTATAGCAATATAAAGAAGCCTGCAATATTATGCCAAATTTGTATTAAGTATATTGGCACATCTTTGTGTGAACTCATCTCATACTGGTTTAAATGTGTCTTATATTACTTCATCTAGCACAACTTAAATGGATATTGCAGATTTCAGATTGACAGACATATTAATTTGAAAAAATTTTGCATCTTTTTTAATATATTGCATCAATATGTTCTCTGGAAGAAGATAAACCCCATGGTTTCAAAATAAAGACTTTTAGTAGTAAAGAACAATTATATTTCACCTGTTTAACATTCTGCAATTTTATCAGTGTGTGGTTTATGCAGGTCTCACATTTAAAAATATTAATTTCTTTACATTTCTCCTCAAATTATTCTCTCCTATTCAAAACCAGATGCCTTCAACCTTTTGTCACTGCATCCATGACCTGTTTAAATATTCACAGGAGGTAGCTGATCAAGTGCAGAATATTTCATCCCCAAAAACTTCAAACAAATGTCAATGCAAGTTTGTTTAACTTTTACTATATATATCATGTACTAAGCAGGCAGACACATTGGACTTCCAATTTTCTGCTCAGTATATTGGACCTTTCTATTGATAAATAGTGTACTATATCTGTGTCACTATAATATTTTCAATATTTTTAATCTCATCTGAAAATTCCATCTTTTTTGAGAAAGCTTGCTGAATAACATGATACCTACATAACCTCACCTGAAATCTTCATCTGAAATAAGGTTGCTTCAAAGACAACGAGAAAAGTTAAGAACATTTCCTTTACACCCATTACAATTTACAAACAGACCAAATTCTGGGTTTCCTTTTTTTTTTTTTAGTTCCAAACTGAATAATGTTAACTTTGAATAAATGAGCATTTGCAGGTCTGTAAGATTGGCTTCTTGGCTAACAGTTTGAAACCCTATTACATAGCTGTATATGTGAAAGGCCTAGAATTGCAATCCATGTTTGGTAGAATAACCGCTGTGAACTCAGAGCTTCACCAGCCACTCGCAGTGGCTGTTGCCAGGTGGCATGAGTGAATTTGTGTATTTCATCCATGGATGCTTATGGTAACACTGTTGTAGCTAGTCTCTACATGACTCTCACCAAATAGCAGCATGTGTCCAGGCAGTTGAACCAAATTAAGCAGGTCTTAATGCCATGCTCAGCCTAGTGGCATAGAAAAAACTAGTCACAGTTACAAAAGAAAAGGTAATTCTAGCAGGAATGTACTTACCTTAGATAAAATATGCTACCTAGATTCTGACACACCTTACTAGCCAATCCCAATTCTAGTCTTGATCAAAGTCTGTCACTCTGAAACTGTCTCAGTGTAAAGGACTGCAAAACTAAGCTAAAACTTTGGGTTTGAGTCTACTTATTATGGTCTTGAGATAGAAGGGTAGGACTTTTTTAGGTTTTGTTTTGGTTTATTTGAAGAAGCCCATTTAAGATAACCATTCTACTGCTATTCTGGCTGCAGCCAAAGCATCACCTTCATACTAGATCAGAAAGAGAGCACTAAGGTTTACCTGCCACCATAGCACACTGTCAGTGAAGTTACAGAGAGATCAAATCTGGAAAGATGTCAGAAGCCTGTTCTAAATGTAAACTGAAGAAAGCACCAGAACACCAAGACAAAACTTGATCTGATTTTAATGAAGAAGAATTCAGTCTTTTACATCATGAACAAGAATAGAGCCATGAGGTTGAGTCTTTCTTTGGAGTATTTCAACTACTCCAAAATACTACTAACTCAGCTCTGATCTTCAGGTGCTGCTTCTTTCGGGTTTATAAGGAAGTCTGTTAAGGTCTTCAGTATTGCAGCTCAGGATGGCCCCATCAGGTGCCCTCTTTCGTTTTTTTGCTTTACCGCAGATGCATTTGTCATGCTCTTCTTTCCATAGAGGACCAAATGTTGTTTTTACCATAGCAGATGGAATTAAAGTGACAACAAGGGGACTACTGACAGTTCATTAAAAAAAAAAAAAAAAAAAAAAAAAACAAACCTGGAAAAAACCAACGAAATGATTGTACAAAAAAACCCTCAAAAGAAGTTATCAGCATGATGTGTCCATTCAACCACTTGGTTTTAGTGGTACTTGTTAATTTTAGGTGATAGGACCCTTTTGGGGTGTAAGAGAGTGGCATGTTTTTTCTGCTTGGAACTTAACATCGAATTGTCTTTTATGCTACATTGTGGTCCTTCAGCAGCAGCTGAATGACAGGAAATGTGAATATCATGGCCCACTAACAAGCCTCTGGTCTTTGATGCATTCCTTATGTCCACATTGCATGACAGAATTTTTCTGGGTAAGAGTTATCAGCAAAGTTGCTCCCGACTCCTGCAATGTCAACCTTCAAACTGATCTTTAAAACCTGTGAGTGACTATGTGTGTTAGTAATATATTTTAAATTTCTTTTTCAAATACAAATCAGGTGTTTATGCAAAGATAAAAAATCACAGAGGGTTCTGAGGCAAGTTTCATTAACATTTTATGTAAAATTCAAAACTGTACAAAGTATAACCACAGAAGATTCTGTACAACTAAGGTAGGTTATACACCTTATGTGGTAAAAGTTACCAGTATCTGTGTGTATAAAAAGCTTATGGTCTGAAGCATCAAATAGTATTGAAAAAGTATTTTTTTTTTCTCTTGTTATTAAGGTAAAGGGAAGAACTTTTTGTATGTAAACTCATCTGCGCAGAAGGAAAGAAACCGAGCAAGAATAATTACTACCAAAGTCTTCCCAGCTAGCCTTGGCATCTGCAGGGTTCGGTTTTGGTTCTGGATGTTTGCTTCTAGGCAAACAGGAGTCTTAAAGGTAAGAGAACAAAAAAGTAACTTTATTACATCATGACACAGTAATATTTGCTTTAGTAGAATTTGCATTTCTGTGTCTAGAATGAGCAAAATCTCAGCTTATATCAGCGGTACTTCACAACGTCACTGCAGTTACACATGTATACTTATTTTTCATCAATAAGATGAAGTGACAATTCAGTTCTAGCTTTAATTCCATTTCAAATCCTTTTGCTGTATATGTAAGATTTAACATTGTTTGTTTGACTGCCATGCTTAAACTGACTGAACATCAGCACACGTCTCTGCACATTTCACTCTGTAACATTGAGTCAGTTTCCAATAGTTAGGACAAAACTGAAACATGTTTTAAAATAAAAGTTTTAAATGTACTAAACTCACCTTACAAGGAGGGTACCTATTTAAAATACTAGAAAATAAAGCATTTAACTGTATTAAAATTATAGCTTAAGCTTCCATGAAGATGTCTTATTGCTGTTCCCCAAACATCCTTAAATGGTCACAAGTTTAGTCATAAAGTCACCTGGAAAAGTCCAAGCAGTGATCATTTCATGTGGCTCACTGAATAAATACATTACATACTGCTTTTTTTAGAGGACTGAGCAAAACGTCTATCTGTGTCAGTTTGCTAACTTTTTCACACTTTTACTATGTGTGACAGAATATAAAAATCTGCATTTACTACTAAATGCCTGAACTAAGTTTATTTATGTAAAAACGGGGGCAAGGCTATTTTTGTGGTCTTGGAACTGGAATTAAGTTGGACAGTTTGGACCACTGTTTTCATACTTGTTCTGTTGTTTGATCTTGGTCTGGTTCACCCCTGTGAAGGACAATCATAGTGCAACTCCATGTGATTATAGCACAGTTTAGGCTGGAAGGGCCTCAGGAAGTATCTAGTCCAACCTCCTGTTCCTTGCAGAGTCAACTAAAAGATCATACCAGGTGGCTCAGGAATTAACCTATTCAGGTCTTGAAAATTTATAAACAGATAAGACAACTGTTCTGGGCAACCTCTGCCACTACTCAACTGTCCATCATGAACAGAATTCTTCTTTCACCCAGCTAAAGAATAACATTACCTTTCATTCCATCACTTGTCTGGCTTTCTTTAGCAAATTCTTTTTTCAGGATGGGGTTTGTATCTCAATTTTATCTCTAGCCCCTAGGTTCTGGAGACACTGAATATTGCTATAAATTTTATAAGTTTATAAGGATAAATTTAAAAGCTGTATTATGTGAAGCAAGTACAAGCACTAGATAGTTATGCTTTTAAAACTTACTTTAAATACATTTCAAATTAAGTTACTTTCTTTTTAACACTTTTCTTTCTATTTAGTGAATAAAAACATTCATAATGTATTCTTCCCAAATACATTTCAGTTATCTAAGATGAATTTTAGGAAGCATCTACAATCATGCGATTTTATTATCTCAATAAAGATTTTAAAATGTTCCTCCATCTCTTCAGATCTATTCAGTTTACATTCTTTACCCTTCCACATACACAAACTCTGAACATTAAGTATAAGAAAATTAAAGAGTAGGTAGAGGTTGAGAGCAGTTTCAGATAAAATTGAAGTAAAAAGCAAACAGCAACTG
Source organism: Heliornis fulica (assembly GCA_013399135.1). Lineage (NCBI taxonomy): Eukaryota > Metazoa > Chordata > Aves > Gruiformes > Heliornithidae > Heliornis > Heliornis fulica. The sequence continues at coordinate 9,513 of VXBZ01002533.1, read as the reverse complement.
CTTTTTGGATCTTTTAGTAACTGAAATACTGTGAAATTATCTATTTGTTTAAATTCAAGTATCCTAGACATTACAGCATGAAAGATGGCAGACAAAATTTTTGAAGGAGCTCCTGAAGCTTTTCAAGCATCACAGAACACTTAGAATGAGTAAGTAGATGTGTGTGGCCTATGCATGAGTTAGTGGGAAGACAGCCAAACAGAGCCTTTTAATTTTGTCATCTCAAACAGACTAGTTCAATTAAGTCTCATTACCTTCAATTTCATAAAGAGATCCATAAAGGAATGCCTTACTACTACATACAAATAAGGTTTCCTTTTATGGCTTTACAACTCTTTATGTAGAAACATAACAATATTTGTAACAGACTGAAGTACTAAGCCAAGAATTGTCATCTTATTAGAGACCGAATTTATGCCTATGGATGTAAGTAATCTATTTCAGTATTAACTATTGCTATTATTAAATCAGTAATATAAATGAACTGAAAATATTTAAGTAGAAGAAAAAGCCTCAAACCAAAGCTAAGAGAACAAAAACAAACAAACAACCAAACAAAAAAGAAAAACAATTAAACCAACAGCCCAAAACTTCAAAAGCAAAAGCTCAGTGAAGACTTGTTCAGGTTGCACTGGAGGCGAAAAGTCAAACTGTAATAGGAAGTCTGAAGAATGTGTTAGAATATAATAACAACAGTACAAAATCTGATGTTATAACTGTCATCTGAAATATATCTATCTGGTCAAGGCTGAGTTTAAAAAAAGAGGACTGCAGAGGCAGAACATACTGAGATGTGTTACTAAAATGACATATGGGGTATCTGTAAAAAAAAAGATAAAAACAAAGGATGTCTTGGTATAGGAAGTAGATGGAAGAACTACACAGAGTAATGTGAAGTTATGAGAATAATCCTATTGTTTACCCAGAAAAGGAACTTCTCACTGAGGACAGAGAAAGGAATTTAAACTGCTCTTCTGCATTCACAATGCATATTTCAGTTGCAGAATTGTATTGTCATAAACTCTGTAATTTGTTCATAGGGAAACCAGAAGTATGGGCTGTTATTATTATTTTTTTTTTTAAAAAGACAGTGTTTTCAAGTCTTGCATTAGGATAGAATGGATGCTATTTAAAAGAGATCTGAATACTAATGCTTCAGGACATAAGTGAACTGTTAGTCAGCAGGAAAAAATGTTACTTCATATTGACTAGATACAAAGCCACTAGCTCTCCTGCAGCGTGTATGTTAGCAGTCTTTGAGAGGTGAATTACTCAGTGCTGAATACATGACTGTTTTTAATACAGCAATTAATATGCTCTGAACGAGAATAGCTGTCAATAGAAACATTTTTCTGCATTATGCTGCAAAAGTATTTTTTTAAAAAAAGTACTGTTCTTTTTAATGACTAGTTATATGTAATGAAGCAAATGATGTTTCAGCAAAAAATGAGATTATTTTCATTCCTGTTTTATTTCAATTGGACATCTCTCTGAGAGACTGAAAACATTCAGCTTTCTTTAGGCTTCAGCATTCTGTCTCTGTCTGTTTACCTGAGGAGTTTGCCATACAGTTGAGAATTAAAACCAAATTCCCAACATGATAACATTAATTCTAACATATCAATTTTCAACCTTGGTATTTGTTAATACAAACAGAACTAAGCTACAGAACAGGTCATTTTTGCTAAAATTAACTAAATCTTTTATTGCTTTAAACTCATGTTTAAAGAAATATAGAGAAAGAAATAAAAATAAAGTAGATAATCTTACAAAGTGCTTCTTTATTGTAACAGTGAATTGAAATACAATTTTCCTAATCTGATTTGTGGGCTTTAGAAAAACAATTTCAGTTTGCCTCTGGTGTAAATTCAGTCCAAGGGAGATGCAAATAAATAAGGATTGTGAGGAGTTTAAAGGCATAATCTTAAGTATGTAGAGCAGAAAATACTGTATCATTTTTCGCTGGAGTCATTGGGAAGTTTCCTCAGCTGACACATATCTGGTGCGTAGTGAAGTGAAAATATAGGCTGTCTTTCACATGCTTTTCCTGCTCCCTTGGCTGGTGATTAAAGAATATATGTGGTTAATGATGGGAGAACACACCTCTTGTTATGCACTCTTCAGATCTGTATTGGCTTCTTGGTTATTAATCAGTTAATTAACCTTCCAGATGGAACTTAGTACCTTCCAGCATGCCACCATCTAGAGTCAGGCAAGATCAGAAAGATAATATGTTATCTTGGAAAGTCATCATGAGGGCACAGGATAGCCACATGAGTTCCAACTGCTGATGACTAAGTACAAAATAGCAGTTTATAATTTGTGACTTTGAAAAGTGCACTTTCCCTGTTCTTAAAAATTAAATAGAAGTTGAAAAAAGAATTCAGGAGTTTAAAAAACATGGAATATACTGTTTAGAACTAGAATTGAGTCATAATTTTAAGGCAGGAAATGTGATTTGCTAAAAAATGCTGTTCACATGTGGACTACAAATGAATGGCAAAGGCACCTTGGAGAAAGACAAAGAATCGTGCATAAAAGTTTTACTCATGCATTTGTCTCCTGCAGATTATAATGCTAAATTCTTCTTAAAATCACCATGAAGTGTGTATTGGGTATCTTCATTTCTGAGCTTTTCACTCTGCAGTGAATGAAGTAATAGCTCTATTTCTCCTGGTTCCTATTCTTTTTTATTAAGATTGTCAGTGCAATCTAGAAACAGTGTCAGCACAGAATAAGTAACTGATACAGTGACTAATTAGTGCAGTACATGCTTGTTACTTTTATATTAAAAGTATGTTCATTAGCCTGCAACTGGGTCACTATTTTCTGGAACACAATCTCCCCCAACTGATAGATGCAGAGTTGCTCCAAAACTTCACTAAAGGGTTTCTTTTCTTCATTGCATGTCATACAGTGGGCTTCCTCTTGCTAGCTTTTTCCACCTTCACATGTTAAATTGTTCCCAGTACCCAGCTAGCTTGTACACAGTTCATAGGAATCTGAATAGGGTGGTGTTGCAGTCAGCAAAGAATACAGTGACACATCTTATAATTGTTTCTTCAACTTTCTTTGGGCACAGTCTCTGAGAGAATTAGATTACATCCCCAGCTAAAGGAGCAGGCTCCTTGGGCTTCTCATTTTTCTCTACTCCATTAAAATCTCATTTGATTTAGTATATACTTTAAATTATGTATTATTCTTTTAGAAATTTCATCTAATTTTTTTGAAGATTCATAAGAATATAGACCCCTGCAAAATGCATGCTTCTAAGACCATTATACTCAATAGTGCTGTTACACAGTCCTGCAATCAAACCTCAGGCTCAACTAAATTAGGTCTTGATTTGGATCATTGTATGTCAGTCTTCTTGATGGCCCTCTCATCCACAAAATAAATAACTTGCAAGAGCACTCAGGCATCAGGGATATTTTAATCAATACACCAACTTCTGTAAAGTATGTGGTTCACAGTACCATTTGGGTTTTTAACTTATTTGTCCCACCAGGTTGGCTCAGAGAGGCAAAGACATGTAGTTACACAGATCATTAGTATGGGTTTAAATTTATAACTTCACTGGTTCTCAGGTTTTGTGTTCCATCACTAAACTAGGGCACTCAGGTGAAAATATTAACACATAAGTCACTGGAAAATTCATCTAAAGAGAAGTATGGCTTTTTAAAATTATGAGGAGAAGATAATAATTAAAATTTTAGGTCTCTTAAAGATGTAATTGTCATCTGGAATGGGTAGAATATGCTTACTTTCATTACCACGGTTCTTTGACATTTTTTCTGACCTTTTGGAGAAATTGTAAGGATTTTGGATACCTGAGTGGGAAGAGAAACTACCTGCATAATCTTCAGATTTTCCTGTACTTGGCATTAATTCATCAGTTGTTGGTTAATTATTAATTCATTCATTGTCATTCTTATTTCTTTCACTATTTGATGATTTTTTTTTTTTAATTTATGGTGTTTCTAAATACATTTGAGCTAATTTACTGTGACTGCCTGTAACATCATTTTATAAATTGCATGTACTGGATGACAGACTTAAATCCCTAGATCCATAAACCTTTTATTTATATCTCTAAAATCTTCACCTGGTCTTCCACTGTAAACAGGTCATCTTTTACGGATGAAAAGATAGCTCAAGCACCTTCTCAGTCTTTGTTTCAATGTTTAGATAAATTTGGGGTTAGGTCTTTACTCATTAGCTTCTATACATCAGGCCAAAACTGTTCATAGGTTTTCAACTTAACAGTTGTATTAGCAGACCTTTTAATTTGTTTTGTTTTCATAGTATCTGTTTAATTTGTGGCTGATCTAGCATTATAAAACTTAGTTGCCACCAAGAAGGTAGCAGGTACCTTCTCGGTACCCTTCTGTTGGGTTTGAGCTATGTTACTCTTGCTGGCTGTGTTCCTCTGTTACTTAAATACTGATTCAGCTGCATCTGTTGGGTTTCCTTGTCAACAGGTATACACCGCTGAAGAACATGGAATGGATATTCTTATGTGGTCTTCAAGTAGAAATGAAGAAAACAAATGGATGTATGCAAATGTGGTCCTGTCCAGTAACAGCCCTTTCAGAGTTGCCTTTGAAGCTGAAGTGGGGTGTAGTGAACCCACAGAATTTGCTCTTGATGATATTTCTTTCACCCCAGAATGCATTGATGGAGGTATGCTATCATGAAATATTTACAGTGCATGCTTTCTTTTCAGAGGAAAATTGTAGCATTTCATTTCATATTTCAGTATATATCACAGTTACAAAATCCAGATTATTTTTTTAATGATTGCAATACCGATATGCTTTTACTTCATTCAAAAAAAAAAAACCAAAAAACCCCAGAAAAGAAAAGAAATGAGCACAGCACATTATTGCAGAGAAGTATGTGTTCTCAAGGGAAAGAAAAATGTGTAAAGGAAAGAAAGACCACATTTATCATATATGACCCACACGGACAATTATTAACTAGTCTGTTTTTCCCTAAAGGAGAGGAGCCACTATACCAATCAGAGGGATTCTTGGCTGTTTGTTGGCTGTATAGTGTCTGTATGAAGGTATTCAGCCACAGATTGTGGAAGACAGCTCTGTGATAAAACTGGCAGTTGAACATATAAGTAGTTATAGCAACTCAGAATATTACTCTTGTTGAGGGCCTGTTGATGTTTTTACAAACCATGCTTGAGAGACATTATAGAATCACAGATTTGTAGGGGTTGGAAGGTACCTCGAGAGATCATTGAGTCCAACCCCCCTGCCAAAGCAGATTCCCTAGAGCAGATCTACCATTACTCAACTGTATTGGTTTTCTGCTATACGAAACAGTCAGAGTAGGCTTCAGTGTGGGATTTGGAGAGTTTTATGAGTATCAAAGTGGTTCATGATTATTTGAAAAAGAAAATATTTAGTTCTTTTATCTTTTTTCTTGTCATAAAATATCTCAGTGTATAGCAAATTACCTTGTTGCCAGGCTCTTTAGAATTCTCAATCTCAATTCTGCTACACAAACTGACTTTAATGATGTAAAACAAATGCTAAATTATAATGCCTTATAATGCCATGTTTAATAATGCCATAATAGCATAATAATAATACCATGAAAGGTAGTGTTTTACCTTGTAAAAGAAATATGGCATATAATACAGCATGAGAGGAAAAAATAAGTATGTGTACAAATACAGGTTCTGATAGGAATATTAGCGTAATGGAATATTTTAGAGTCAAGAGGGGAAGAAAACTGAAGAGCAGAAAACTCTGCATAGGCCTTCATTCATGAGAACCAAGCAGGAATGATTATGGCTCAATAAATGCCGATACAGTTGCCATAACATAGAAATTGAATGACATTTTTTTCTATTCATACACCTCTTATTGCTCAGGTGGGATAGTCTGTGTATGAATTAGTTGTCACGCTGCTCAATAAACTTTGGGATCTTTTTATTGTGATAAGTAAATAGCTCCTTGGAGAATTAACATGTTGATTAAGGCTTAAAATGAAATCTATGTTCACACTGGTGACAGTTGCTCAGTTTCAAGCTGAACTAAAGTTTTCTTTATTTTCTCTGAATACAACCAAAAGTCTCAGGCAAATACTAGTTTGTAATGTTCTTCAATGAGCTGTAGAACATGGACATAAACAAGTGCTTGTTCTACCCTTATTATGCTAATCACTTTGTTAACCATACCTGAATAATTGCTTAGACAGTTTCATGCATAATATACCATAATAAAAAGGGGAATTTTCAAATCATGTATTTTAAGCACCTTGAACTACCTGGAAGAACTAAATCTGTATTCAAACAACATACATAAATAATTTCTCTAAGTTAATGGAATTTATACTTTGATAGTTTATTAGGAACAAGCATTAATTCAGAGAAAAGAAAAAGGTCTTCTATGGAAAATGTATGTTAAGGTATTCTGAAATAATCATAACCATAGCAATAAGGTAACTTTTATAGAGCAATGATTTCTAGTCCCCTTATTTTTCTCCAGATATTTTCCAGTTGAGTACTTCAAAGTATCTAACCTGTGTCATGGTTTCACCCCAGCTGAGAGCCAAACACCAGGCAGCAGCTCTCTCTAAATTGAGATGGGGCAGGGAAGTGGAGAAAGGGAGAGAAAAGAAAACAAACACAGACAAGCCTCATGGGTTGAGATAAGGACAGTTTACTGGGACATCCGAGAGATATAACAATGATAAGGCTTTATAGCAATTTATACAAAACTGGTGATACAGGATGCAATTTCTCACTGAACAACTCAGGCCATACAGCCCCGAGTTGTCCCAGAACCAGATCATGCCCAAAACTGTGCATCCTGAAGCCATGTCCTCCTCCCCACACCAGCCACCCTTTATGCTGAGCATGACACAATTGGCATGGAATACTCTCTTTGGCCATTTGTCCTGGTCATGTCCACTCCCAGCTTCCTGGGTGCCACCGCCTTCTTGTTAGCAGGGCAATATGAACGACTGAGGAGTCCTTGACTGCTCAGCAACAACTAAAAAAAATCGGGGTGTTATCAGTGCTGCTCTCATCCACACTCCCAAACAGCATTGCACCAGCTGCTAATTAACTCTACCCTAGTCAAAACCAGGACACCTGTAGTATCTCTCTGTCTTGCAATTATGGTATAAGTTAAAGAAAGCCTTAAGAAAAATTGGTAATTATATTAATTGCTTACAGTTTCTTGGATAAATCAAAAAATCATACTTTATCTGCATGCAACCACCTAAAAATAAATCAGGCAGTCTTAGTTGGCAATCTAGGCTCTTTGCCCAGCTGCAGAAGAGGCAGACATCTTCAGGAGTCAACTTATATTCCTTTGTATGGTGAGCTGACAATCAGCCTGCAACTATTTCTAAGCTGCATTATTTACAGAATTAAATGTAGTTTATCTAGTTCTATCTGTATTAAATTATATTGTCTTGTCTAAAAAAGAAACAGGCTACTCCTGGACAGTTTACATGCTTAAACGTAAATGCAGGATACTTCTCTTTGTATTCACTTGTATGTTCCAGGCAATTGCTATCTACTTTTTTATGGTGGTTTCCAGAGGTATAGGAAAGATCTGTACATTAATTCTTTACAAAACATTGTTCTTCATAAGTCTATTTTTACACTTTAGCAAAAGTGACATTTAAATTACCCTAAAAGCAGCCCGGGCAAGTCTTCTGGTATGGCAAATAATGGAAACCCAAGGAAATGTATTAGAAAGAAAGAATATACTGAGTTCTGCCCATTCCCATCTTTCCTAACCTGTGTTAATCTGCTTCAGAGACTATCTGAAGCTCTGAAGGTCATACTGTCTGATAGCTCTCAGCTGATTTTTCTATGAATTAGCCAGCTATTTCTGAATATACACAAACTTTTAGTTATTAGAAAATAATTTTTCATTTTGTTGTTAATGGAAAAACATTAGTTGGCAAATCTTGTTTACAGGAGGCCTTTTTCATGTTTCTTAGTTCCTGTCACATTGCATCCCTCTCCCATGCTCTGCTGTAGGATATCTCCACTCATTTAAATCCATTACTTGGAATTCAAGTAGAGTATTCGTACTTTATTTTTTCCTTTGTATCTCCTTTCATAAGCTCTAGATTGCACTATATATGCCATCCTAGATCTATCCACCTCACTCCAGATGCTTCCAACTTCCAAATTCTAATACTTTACCTCTTGTTCCTCACTTTATCAGGAGTCTGATTTCAAGCATCTTATTTCTACATTCCACAGACATTTTTCACCTCCACCAACCACTCCACCATTGTATGTGCACCATGATAATTCTAACACTTTCTTCTATCACCCTACATGCTACCTGCAAAGAGTATAAAATCACTGCCTTGTAGATATTTGAGCAAGAATACTTCCTTTTAACAAAAACAGCGAGAAAGTTTACCTATTCCACTGACAGTCCTGCTTTCATTTTCGCTCATTATATTTATTCAAAGATGTAGATCAAAGAAAAGTGTATTACCTGCAGTACAGACTTTGTGCAATGCTCTCCCTTTGTGAAGATAGGTTTGCTGCTCCGAATCTTTTTCCTCTCTCTGCATTATAATTTTTTAGCTTGTCTTTAATTACTTTGGGTTTCCTGAGGCAACATGTTCTAAATAGAAGCAATCTAAACAGAAGCTGGTTGGGAGCCCTTAGCAATAAAGCATCACCAGTAGCTGTAATTCAGCTGAGGCTTTTATTTGTTTTTAAATACTCAGCCCTCTTAGCCATGAATGTTTCTACAGATTCAAGAGTATTTCTGAACATTTAAACAAAGCATGGTCAAGCTACACCCTGGCCTACTGCAGAAGCCCCTTCTAGCTGATGCTTATGCATAAAGAGTGGTGCTGCCATGCCAGCTGCCAGCGCACAGGACCTACCTTAGTTCAGAATCGACTGCCAAATGAAATGCACCCTTACCACTTTTCAGGGGGCTTTATTTTCTGCTGGTAATGGTGTGTGAAGATCTTACATTACTCTTGTGGTTTCACCTCAGCCAAGGGCTGAGCATCAGGCAGTCGTTCTCTCTAAAATGGCGGGGGAAAGAATAGAAGAGAAAACCAACAAAGACAGACAAACCTCACCAGTTGGGATAAGGACAGTTTACTGGGACAGTAGAGAGAGAGATAACAATTACAGGACTTTATAATAAAATATATAAAAACAGTTATACAGGATGCAACTGGAAACATCAGGGTGTTATCAGTGCTGCTCTCACCCTAACTCCCTAACACGGCATTCCACCGGCTGCCAGAACAAAAATTAACTCTACCCTAGCCAAAATTAGGACAATTAATGGAATTGGTGTATCTTAGGAAGCAAAGAATATAGTCATTACTCAGCTGTAACCATCTTCTTTAAACTTTTAAGTAATATCTTGATTTTTAAAATAACTTTAGTTAATATATTTTTAATGACATTTTAAAAAGATGTTTCTATTTCTAGTTCAGATTAACCAAAATTATTGAAGTTTTAAATAAACATGGGGAAATTTACAGGGCACC
>VXBZ01002532.1:52749-76905 GCA_013399135.1 Heliornis fulica | reverse complement strand
GCTGTAAATCACACGGGTGCTGTGGGACATCTCTGTGCTCATGGTTGACTCTCGTATGACTGTGGCATAATGGAACATGCAGTTAATGTGTTTATTCTCTTCATTAGTATTTTAAATGTAGTTTTAATACCATTTAAGGCCATTACTGAGTTCTAAATAGGAACATCTGGGAAGAAAATAATTTTCCACAAAAATTGAAGTGTGTTGGGCAGTGACAGTGTTTGGGAGGGACAGAGTGGAAAACTGTACATGTCTTGCTAAAATACACATCCCCCCTTTAAGTGAGGGTGGCTCTTGGTGCAGCTATTGGAGGGCTGTGGGGTTTTGTTCCTGTGGGCACAGAGACACAGGGTGTGTTGCTCCCACTTCTGCACATCATCTTTCCAACTGGTGATGGCTCGTTGGCTTCTAACTTCCCCGAGGTGTGGTTCAGCTGGGGTCACCACCAAGGCTTTTTGCCATCTTTTTATTCTTTCCAGAACATGAGGAGAGAACAGGGGCAGGGACACAATGTGGTGCTGATGTCTTACCTGCATCTTGGAGATGCTGCTGGTCCTCTGGTGCTAGCAGTCTGCTTCAAACTCTCATGTTTCTTCTATCTTATTTTGATTAGTTTTATCTTCCTGGTTGAAAATAAAATTATGGCAATAACTGTTCTAAATTAAGTATGCTCTGTATCTGAATTCAGTACCTTACACTGTCCTTGTGACAGCTCTGTGGCATAAAGTCTGCAACTTCAGTTTTATTGGAGTGATTGGAAAGCTCAGATTCGATCTAGAAATCACTTAAGAAGTTAAAAATATTTTTACTCTAATTTTTTTTGTTACAACTAATCAAATACTTGTATTTAATTGTATTTTATGACATTTTTATGTCCTGTCAAACCAGCCCTAATGAATAAATCCAGATTACAAATCTGGGTGTATTTTTCCCAAAGATATAAGGTTAAGCTTTAGTTCAAGGAGACTCTGGCCCTAGGTCTGGTGTTTAAATACCAATCTCTTTATTTTGCTATGGGCAGTTGCATGACTTTCTTCCCCATTGTCACACTCTTTCCCCATGTCACACTCTTCCTCATAAAACTGGGTATCCCACCAACACACTTCTTTCTGAATCATCCTCCACAAGCAACTTCATAGCATTTAGTCACCCTTTGTGGCTGCCTCAAATATGGCTGGTGATGGGGAAGCAGCGTTCCCTTTGTCTTCAGCAGGCTTAGCAGTGGGCAAACTCACAACTTCATACAAAGCCCATTGTACAAATGCAGTAATGGGTAAGGATGGGTCTTAAATGTGTATTTTGTTGGATATGGCTTCGTTGTGCAAGAGATAAAGACTGTGAGAGTAACGGGCTGTCACATCTATGGCCAGTGGGAATGTCACGTGTCTCTCACCATTGCCCCCCCAAGAACACATGTAAGCTTGTGAGCCAGGAAATAATAAAGAGACAATTATTCATCCAAGTATTTACACTCCTTCTGATATCATTGTTTTTATTCTGTGGCCCACAGCTTGCTTTGGACCTGGCTGGTGTTTGGAAGCTCTCCACCCCGAGCTCCAGTACCCAAACAGGAAGCGGATTTGACGGGCACATGCGATACTACAGGCAAACACAGCGTAACGCTGTCAAGGTTTGGCTCTGGACCAGCTTTGTATGTGATGCTGAAACATTTGGTGTTCCACTTAAGGTCTCTGCAAGGAAACATCTGTGAGATCCTGCAGCAGATAAAGGGAAATGTTTGGTCAATCGTTGTTCACCTAGAGAGGCATTGGAAGGCTTCCCTCAGCCCTAGCTGTAAGATCAGTCTCCTTGTAATTCCAACACAAAGTCCATGTGCTGGCTGTAGTGGTGCTCCAGGGAGGAACTGTGGTGTAGTGCCCAGGGAGATGAACACAGGCTGGGACAACCCAGTTACATCCCTGCTGGCCGTGGGGCAGGGTCATCATGTGGATCTGCATCTGACACACTTCCCCTCACTCATCTTGGAAAGTCCTAGACCTTTCCTCCATTCCCAGAGGTGCCTCCAATGGAGGACTCCAATGAGCTCTCCTCACTGCAAGGCTTTTGATCAGCTGTGATCTACTATTGAGCAAAAGGAGTTCAAAGATTTGCATGTTCAAAAATTTTGTATAATTTATTATTTGATGTAAAATGATGGGGATTCATTATTAGCCCATTTTCTGATGCTTCACAGAATTAGACGTGTGTTGGCTATTTCCAAGCTGTGTAAATCTCGGGCTATGTAAAACCAGACTGTTACTATTGAGGTTGTCTGGGAGAAGAATGTGGCAATGCTGGGTTATTTTCTTCTTTAAAGGAAGAAAGTGATTAGTTAGTGGAGCAAACTGTCAGGAGAAATGGGAGTGTCTCCTGATTTCTCCAGATTAAGGCTCTTAAGTGTTGATGATGTAAGGTAACGACTCGAGCAAGTTCCAGATCACAGCTGGTCGCTGTTTCTGGCTGTCTGGCAGATAAAACCCAGTGCCAAGGACGCAGCCGTGACCTGAGGCTTGGTTTGCATCCACTTGGTGGTGGAGTCCTCTTGCCATCCCACTGCTGCTCTTGAACAAGCATCTTGTGGGAGCTCAGAGAACAGTGAGAGGTGCTGTTGACTGTGACCTCCTGCTCTTACTTTGCAGGTGCTCTGCCCTTGTAGAGCTGGAAGGGCAGGAACCCTCCAGCCCTCCCCTGACACTCCCTGCCCAGATTTTTCTTAGCTCTTCTCTGCATTCTCAGTTTTCCAAACCTAAAAACTGCAGTGCACAAACCTTTGCAGAGAGCAAGAGAGGGGCCAAGACACAGCAAATACTGGAAGGCCACCACAGTGGCCAGGAAACAGCAATATCTTGGCTGGACTCCAGCCACTGCCCTTCTCCTCTGGCGCCAGAGCAGACAGATTGTCCAACAGACACGGAGTAGCACGCAGAAATCCATATGGAGCTCTATAGCATCCGTGGCAGCGGTGAGGCGCATCTGCAAGACTGCAGCAAGCCAAGTAAACAGGGAGGCCACTTTGGAGGCTATAATGTACTGTTGTTTAGAAAATTATCCTGACTTGGCTTGTACAGCTTGAGAACAGTTGTAAGAAGCACTTCAGAAAAAAAAAAAAAACCAAAACAAAAAAGGCAACTCCTGGAATGAGACTGTCTATACTTGGAGTTTACTTGTAGAGTACAGCTGTGCAGCTACACAGACAGAATTTCTCTGTCTCAGGGAGAGCTGTGCTTACAGAAGTCAGAAAGCAGCAGAGTTATTTACAGAGAGAACTAATGGAAGCTATGTTCTGTTCTCCTCTGCACGTGGGTGATAGCCCTGGGGCCTGATGAGACCCCTGACACTGCAACCCTGTGCAGCCCTCTGAGCTCTGTGTGCAGTGTCCAATATCACTGATACCATATGGGGACACAGCAAGGGAAGAGAAGACCTCTGTGTGTTGGTTTGTGTGCTTATGGTATTAGGAAGTGGCTTCTGTTTAACTGAGTTTGCTGCAGGTGTTTTAATGCCTCAGTGAAGTGTTGATGGTGCTCAATTCCCAAGGAGTCTCCTCCTCTCCTTATTTCCTCGCCTCCAATCTAAATTTGTAAGAAGCTGTAGCTGACAAAAACTTGGCATGGCTGAGTAACCCACCACCCAAGTTCTCCTGAGCAATGTTCTCAAAGATCCCCATCACAGGTGGCAGCTGGTGTTCACCCCATCAGACAAGCTGATGCAGAGACACTGTCACCTCCACTGTCCTTAGCCCCACAGTAACGCCCCACAGTGATTCCTGGCGATGGGTGCGAAGCGATCTCAGATGTGAAGAAATCCTGGATGTGACACTAAGCAAGAAGCACTGAGAAAGGTGAGGACAGTCAAAGCTTGTGGCACCCAACATGCTGTTCTGCTTTTCTCTGCTAGGAAACAAAACTCTCGGGCTGCTCTCTGGCACAGGAGCACAGTGAGAATTGGAGGGGCTGTAGCGTGTTCCCAGCCTGGAGCACATGTGGTATCGTGATATGGGAAGATGCTCCTCGTAGGACTGAAGGAAAGGCAGTAACTAATGGAATTGGACCAGTGGTAATTTCAAGGAATAATGTTTGTGGAGTTGTGTAATAAGAATCCTTGGGGAAAAGGGCCTAAAGCAAAGCAAACTAAGATAGCTGAGAAAATATTGTTTCATAAATCTTTCTCCTCCATTTGCTGACACAAAGATCTAAACAGGGGTTTTGTATTAAAGGATCTTTCACGCCCCATTTATCCCATGCAAGTAACAGATTATTTAGCCCACTTGACTGAACCAGCAGCCACTTAAATAATGGCTTTAAATAAAGAGGAAACCAAACAAAACAGAGGAATGAAAGTTCAGGCAACTGTGTTTTCAAAACAACCAATCGGTGCAAATCCCACTAATACCGGGAGTACTTACTCCGCTTTGTAAACACACAGCTTGATGTGCAGCAGAGCTTGGGACTGCTTCGACTCCTGCTCCAGCACTCCTCAGGGATTCAAGCAAGGCTCCTACTCCTGCTCCAGCACTCCCCAGGGATTCAAGCAAGGCTCCTACTCCTGCTCCAGCACTCCCCAGGGATTCAAGCAAGGCTCCTACTCCTGCTCCAGCACTCCCCAGGGATTCAAGCAAGGCTCCTACTTCGAGGCAGGGCACAACAGCCGTCGTGCTCCCGCAGCTCCCCGCACGAGCAACGGGAGAGGGTCACGGTGCAGATTCGCACTGTGGCTCGTTCAGTGCTGCAAACTACACTGAGGCTGAAGAAACCTTCACCCCTGCAACAGAGTTGGGGACAGGTGTGACACTATATGTCTGAATGCCTGTGCTGATGGACACTATTGGTTTAGCTGTTCTGTCTTTCTGAGAAGCAGAAGAGCGGAGCGGAGAGTGTTGTGTACACCACCACACTGCCACTGGAGCTGGGAGTTACAAGCATGGCAGTACAGAAATAGCTCCAGTGTGTAACTGGCATCCCTTTAAGCAGGGCACCAAGGATTTCCAGATTATGTGGTTTGTCCCCTTCTGTAATGAGCAGAAAACAAATCTGGGCATGATGCTATCACCATACTATCCTGACACCTTTTTTATAATTATCCCTGGCTATAAACACCTCTCCTGGAAGGTGACTTCTCTCGCCTTAAACATTGTCACCTAGCAACAGAGGCTGAAAATGCAGAGACTGGCAGTCCCATATAGCATTTGCACCTCCTGAATGCACAGAACATGCTCTCTTCCACTATCTCTTCCATGTCTCCACCCTCCTGTCCAAAGCCTGCAACCAGGAGGAACTAACAATTGGTAGAAACACAGGTATGTCCTTGGCAGATGAAACCTTAGCTTCAGGAGCTGTGTGGTCCTTACAATAGTCTCTGTTGGTCCCACAATAGCTAGAAGGTTTCCACTGTGGGCAACAATTCATCACTCATCTCATTTTGTTATGGAACTCATGGTCTCCAAGAAGTCTCTTCTCATTCCAGCGCTGAGGTAAAGGCACAGCTGAGCTCTTTGCAAAAGCACATGCACACACAAGCCAGGAGGCTGTCTAAGAAATCTGAGTGCTCACATTTGCACAACTGGTAACTGGTAAAACTATCCTTAGAGTATTTTGATAACAGGTTCCAGCTTTAGCTTAGCAAGACTAAATGCTTTGGTGTGTTGGTGGAGGATCACATCAGGATGAACTTGAGTTGTTTCCTTACCATTCTCATTCAATACTGATTCTTGGAGGAATTCTTATTTATCCTTCATATGTCTCTCAATCTCATGTTGCCTTAGCAACAGCCTGACTGTGAACACATAGAGCATCTGCAATTAAACCACATTCATACCTTCTTTTTTCCACAGAACTCTTGGAGATGCACATGAGACACCCTTCGTTGTTTGGCAATGGATCAAGATCTAGAGCCTCACGGACCATCTGAAGTCCAAAAAGCAGCAGCCTTTAGAGGGGGTGTCTGCCCCTGTGCCTGTGTCTTATGTATGTGTAAACTGGGGAGTTCAGGTTGCAAAGACTTTGGAGGCAAGAGTGGCTTTGGGTCAGAATGAACAGGACCTTGTGAGGTCTGAACATCATCACAAAACAGGGGGCAAAGTCTAATTGCTGTGGTTGTCTTCAGCAACAACACATGACTGTTTTCCTTGACAGTTAATTAAGTTAGTATAGAAAGAAGAAAATTTACTTTGGCTACAGAGCACAATCCCCTCTGAGCACCATGTCCCATGTTGAAGAGAAATCAAATGATCAAATCATCAAGAAATCAAATGACAAGTGTTTTCGGCACTGTGGCATGCAGAGTCCAGGACTGGCCATTCACCACTCTGGGCTCTCTCACAAAGCCACATTCTTGTGCTACAATCAACTGGATCTACACCTGGAACAAGCTCCCAGGCTTTAACAACCAGAGCTGGACTTTGCAGCTGGCCTGCCCTCAGGGGTTGAATACCTACGCACCAAACCACGTGTAGTTCATGAATGCCTTTGCCAAGTAACTTTGGTTCATCCCTGGTACATTAGTGGGTGTTGCAGGTTGAGGGGGAGTACAATAGAGCACAGCAGTAAAAATCCAGGTTTATTTTTCCTCTCAGGGTATGGCTCACCTAACCAGGGAATGAGAAAATGTGGAAGTCCTCCCTTCACACCAAGGGTTGTGCTTGGCAGTCAGTGTGGTTTTAAGCCGAAACTGATGAGAGCTGATTGTGGGATTGTAGGGTAGGATTCCTCTGGGGAGATATTTAGCTCTGCAAAGAAATGCAGGAGAAGCAGGATGTTCCCATAGGCAGGAAGGAATGGGGAACTGCACAAGGCACAGTGCCCCTGGTCACGAGCCATCCGAAGGAGGCAGGACTGAATCAGCAGAGCAAAAGTCAAACAGCTGTAATGTGTGATGCTCCAAACATGCAATGGAAGAAATGCTGCCATTTAAAAGCCAATAGACCTCAAAATCAGACATACCAGGCAAGCTCTGTGCTGTGTTAGCCCTTCTGATTCCCTTGTGCAAGGCAAAACTAAGGATTAATTGGTTCCAAAGTAAAAAAACGTTGTGTGTCTGCACCAGCCAAATGGGCATCCAAAAGCCTCATTTGATGTGTCTATAAGAGATGTGGTAGGACAGATAATCCTTTAGGGAGCCAGGAGCCACCACCCTTTTAACCACTATCCTTGGCCCTTCTGGTCATGGTCTCCAGCACTCTGTAAGAGAACCTGTGCCTCTCGTTTTCTGTTCCAAAAGCCAGTGCTGCCCCTTTCAGTAGGGAGCAGATCATGTGTGACACTGGAAGGTACGTTACAGTTACCTGCAAGTGTTATGCAAATTATACCAAGTTGGTGTGTCACAGTCAGGCTAGATAACCTCAGCTGGCCAGAGGTGTGTGTGTTACTGATATGCTCCTCACCAGCATGAAGTTCTTGCAAATAGCAGCCAAGTGGAGCTTCATTTTTGGAGCTCATCTGACACTAGTGCTTCCTCTCTCAAGCACAGGTTGCCTAGAGATAGTAAAAAAGTGAAGGGATTTTGCACCTGCCATGAGACCAGAGATGTTTTCCTTCTCCACAGAATAATCCCCACTTTAGGAAAGGATCCTTTTTGTGGGCTTGTGTTGGTAATACTAAGGGAAATCTGTCCCTCCTTCAGCCTGTGTGTGGCTGATCAGTACTGGTGGCAGGTGAGATGCCTTCCCTGTGTTCCCTGAGGCTGTGAATTTACAACAGAACCACCTCTGTTTTTCAGATGGGATTAGGTGGCGACTGTGCTTTGGTCTGTGTCACACTTAGGTAATTCTCACTCTTAGGGTCTTGTACCTGATAAAGAAGGGCTGTGGCTTTGCTGGTGTTGGCAGGAAATGCAGGGAGTGTCCTGCCAGCTTCCACTTGCAAAATGGGCTGCCTAAAAATATAGCACAAATCCCTTGTAGACGAGGTGCAACCTCATCTTCCACAGAGGCTTCTAGTGCAGTACAGGAAGCTGGAACTGCTCTGGGGTGACACGCAGGTCCTGTGTGTTGGGACACCTATCAACTGTTTTCTGAATATTGGATTTGTTTGCTAGGAAACTCAAATGGGTGGAGAGAGAAGGAGAACCAGTAGCTCTCACATTCTCTGTCCACGTTTGTGTTGATCAGAGACAATCCTGGTCCACCTTATCCTCTTCATTCTTGGTCAGCCATAGCACATCATCCTACTCCAGATTTCTGCTTTCAACTGGTCACATTAGGGCTTCTTGCCTGCAATCCTGCTTTAGATATCACACCAGGACACGAGGTTCCTCTAAGGCAGCTGCGCACCGTCCAGTCCGATGCTCCTAACCCCACAGTTTCAACAGCACCACTACTTCTATTAGCAGTCCCGTGGAAAAGCAGGAGGCAAACACCAGGTCTGAAGGGTAATGTTAAAACCAAGCTATTGCTAAACAGCTAAAGGCTTAAAATGTCTTTGACACACTTCCTCATGAGGGGAGATGTGATCCAGTCTGGAAGTGGTGACACACAGAACAGTGCACAGGAGCCTCCAGAAAGGCCAAGGTGCATCTGGATCTCTAAATCACAGTTAGTGTGGGAGATTCTTTTCTGGGGGGATCACTTGGTCTACACAATGAACTAGACAAAGCTAAACTTTTCCTCAGTGCTGTTTCTTTAGTTCCTGTATGTGCTGTGAACAAGTTTTATCCCAATTGTATTTCTACTCTTTGTTGGAGTTTTAATTTAGGTGGAATACTACACGTACCTTGTCATTGTTCTCCTCTTCCTCCTCTTGTTCCTGGCCTTCAGAATGAGCCAGTGTTTTGGGGAACTTAGGGCTTTGTTCTTGGGTTGCTTTGTGTTTTTTTCCAAATTCTTGTAAATGTGATGCTACTAAGAAATTCTCTGAAATCAGGAATTGGTAGGTAGAAAATGTTACCAACATCGACCCTAGCGAGCCTGCAGAGCAGAAAGCAGTGCCTGAAAATGTACTTCATCATTTTCCAAATAGTAATTTGAATAATTAACTTGAAATCTCTCTTATTTCTACCACCCAGAATGTAACTGCAGTGAGCCAGAAAAAGGCACCAGTGTGCTTTAAAACCAAGCAAAGTGCATCACAGGAATCCTATGTGAAGTAAGGTTGCTCCAGCAAAACGTTTATTTTCTCTTGCAAGGAAAGAGTCATTGAGTCCTTTCAAAGATTATTAAATAATAAGAAAAGATCAGATGACCTAATAGGTGGTGCAATGTAACACCCTTTTGTTTGTTTTATTTTGTTACAGCTAACAGACATAGAGTTGATGTATTTATGCACCATCTCTTTGTACAGCATTTCAGTGGAGCCATTTTTCAGTGTCCCACCTTACAATTCCAAAGTCACAAGGACCATTTTCCCAATTACAGTCTAGGAGATGAGAACAAGAAGATGTGTTGTTGACTTGATATATCCCTAGTTTCAAAGCCCCAAACACATGCTTAGCATTTCTTCAGCTTTTCAGGGAGCCTGAATCACAATACATTCTGCTTGGTGGCAGTAACACAAAATGCTTCTTTCCTTTCCACACCCAGAGTAATTTTGTGTTGGCCTTGGTCAGGCCAATGTACAGGTCCTTTTATGTCACAATTAAAAGAGAACAACAGAAGTAGAATCTGATTTTGCTTGAAGGAGTTTGAAGAAACTTCAGAAGAAAACACTGATGTTATCTGCAGTCCAAGTGACCGCAGTCATCTCTCTACCAGCCATTCTGGGATTTCAGTGGAACTGCAGCTTGTGGTCAAATGCCCTGTGAATCAGATCATTACAGAAACAGCTTCAGCAGCAATTAGAGATGCCACTGAACTGCAACATCTGGACCCTGTGCAGGTAAAAATGCCATCAGATGAAAAGGTGAGATGGGTATCCAAAGCCCTTTAGCTCGGGGTGGTTGGAATGAGGTGATGGCACTTTGCTCCAGCAAATCAGTTTCTGAGGCTTTTACTATCAGGTAAAATTATTGAATTGCCATGAAAACTGCCCTCACTGTTAGGCAGCAGGCAGTGGTAAGCAGTCTGAAATCCACTTGGATCATCAGGAAAGAGAAGCTGCTCAAACTGGTTGCTCCAAGTGAGGGGTGGGTGGGTACCTCCTGAAACAGCACTACTGGTTTAGCTGTACCAACAGAAAAACATGTGTTATAGAGAGCAAAATCTATGATGAAGCAAGTACCTGGCTCCTTGGGTTTAATAGGCTACATCCCCTAGATGGATGACTCCGAGGCAACCACGAGCACATTCCCTTCTCAAGCAGAGTTTGGATAGCACCATGCCAGAAAGTCCTGCCCTATCTTACAGAGAAGCAGCTCCTCCATCTGTCACCACTGCAGAGGCAGCAGGTGAGCATAATGCACAAGCTAACAACATGATGAGGAGACACCCAGAGCTGGACTCCTCAGACACCATATCAAGGTCTGTAGGAGATCAGGTACATGTATAGGTCCAGTGCACAACACTATACTGAGTGGAGTAGTAACTATGGTGTGATCACTCATCATCATCAAGAATTTCACAGAGGTCTTCTGCCTCTCACTGTCAGCTGTAGGTCTTGGAAATCCAGGGAAAATCCACAGGAAGATGGGATAGGCAACAAAGTCTGATATGAAGGGTGATATAGCAATGAAATAAGCTGTGAGTTTAATTGAATTAATTGAATGATGGAATTACAATTCAGCAATACTGTTGATATTGGAAAAGAGGTACTTTATTTCAAAGCCATCTCTCCTCTCTGTCTTTCCATAACCACACCATGCCTTTGTGAGACAGCCGTGAAATTGACTTCTCTACTACTGAGTTTTGATTGTCATTTCAATGCTTCATCTTTTTATGAAATTTATTCTGTATTTCATTTTTTTTCCTCTTAACTGTCAGAATCAGTGTCCTAAACCCTTTTTCTAGAGAATTTGCACTTCTAAGATCACACAAAGGATAAGAAAAGAGTAGAATGACCCAGCAGTGATGGTTCAGTCAGTCAGCCAAGCTCTTCACATCACCTTCCAGTGACGAGCAGGGGTGATGGCGTCTTCTATTCACCAGGATGTCAATAGTAATAGGAACTAAGTAATCAACATCATGAATCTGAGGCTTTAGAAGGTTTGAAATGCATTTTATGATTTAGGCTGCTTGATCTTTGGATCACACTGAAACTGGAAATGTGGATTGCTGGTAGGCCTTGATGGGAAACACTCTCACAGTGTGTGGGGAAGGGCTTGGAGGTAGCTAGAGGCCAACATGAATGTAATCAGCTTTTTTTTTTTACAGTTCCATTAACAGGAAACTTTGGGTAAACTTTGACTTTAAGATAGTGAGAGAGGGTTTGGTTTGTTTTTTAAAGTAAAGAGAATCACGTTTTCTTCTGCCTCAAATGTAAAATGTCTTTTATTGAAATCAGAGTGATTCTTGCTTGAACAATGAAAGTAGAACTCAGCTAATAACCTTTAACGAACAAACCCTATATTTTAAATTAATCAATGGCATGTGAAAAATCCTGAAATACTGATTTTACTGACAAAACACTAGTTTAAAATAAAACAAGAACTGGCACCACAACAACTTTTTATTGCTGATTTTTCTTTCAAGACACGGGTCTGTAAAGAGTTTGGATTATTAGTGAAAGAGAAAAGCACATATTTCAGCTGCCTCTTCAGTGTAGTTGGACTTGCCAAACTAATACTGCAATTACAGGGTGCTGCTTTCAATGACTGCTAAGTTGTGCCAAAAAAAGCAACACTCATAAATTAGGTCATATATTCGTGTTGTCCAATTGTTTCATCTACAAAGTTGTACTTATTTGCAAAGTTTACTAAGCTGGTATTTTCTTTAAGTGTAAAGAATAACCAAGGGTATTTTGTACAGACTGTTCTTCAAAGCAATATTCCAAAAATAATAAGCGCTGGAAAACCAGTTCATATCAGCTAATTAAAGGTAAGTTATTAGAATTTTAAGTAAGTTTGTGAAGTTTATTGTAACAGAGCAACAGAAGAAGTTATCTTTCTCTTCCAGGAGAGCTTTCCATGGCAAGATGCACTCGTGTACAAGTGTATGAATGCTGAGGTTTCAGCAGGGTAAATGAAGTTATATATGATATACTAAATTTTTAGCCATGTACATTTTATGAGTAAGACTGTTTTAAGGAGAAGAAATCCTTCATGAAAAGAGAAATCCAACTGCTGATGAAGGTGAGGTGCAACTAGTGTCCCTGTGCCAACAACATGACATTTTTATAGCAACTCTTCCTTTCCAAGCATCATCATTCTCTCCCTCTCTCTCTTTTCTCTGAAGTTATCTACCAGAAAATTCTTCAGAAAAGAAAAAAATCTTCCAAGCTTCTGACAAATAAATATGTCTGAGAGCACTGGAGAGTTTCTGAGGCTGCCCTGCATCCAGTTCTCCCTCCTTCCAGATTTGCCCAGTTCCAGACCATGCCTTATCTTTCACTGCAACAAACACTGCTGGGGTTTTTCTTAAGCTGATGCAGCTTCTAAAAATTAAACTTCTAATTTATTTTTTCCCCTCATCTCTATTAACATGGTTCAATTTCAATCCGGCCACATCTATATTGAACTTTGTGTGATTACTGTAAGAGTGAGTTTTCCCCCCTCTCTTCCCATCACCTTGCTGCAATTCTCTAACCACAAATAAATTGTCTTACTTGCAAAACTGTTCTGAAAAATCAACCCAGAAGCTAATTTACTCTCCATGATAGGTGTGCCACTTCTGGGGCTGGTGTAGCAAACTGTAGGGCACCCACAAAACGTGGGCTAGCGACAGCTGTCTGTGTTGCTTGGACAAGGGGGAGCAACCTTAGAGCAAGCTCCTGCTGTTTCCCTCCCCTCTAGTTCTCTCAAGTGGAAAGCACAAACTGTGATAATCGATTGCTTTGGGGGTACTTCCAATGCACACGTTTCTAATCATCAAACCAAATGCTGGGATTTGTTTTCTGTCCAATAATCCTCATTTTCTCTGAAATGGGAACTATTGATCCCTTATGTTTCTCTTTAATCCAGATGCTTTATTGCTGAACAAGTATTGTGAAATGTGGCTGTTGGATCATTCTTTCTAAATTAGAGTTTCTCTGCTTTGGTTTCTTTCCAGAAATAACTAGTTAGAACAGAAGTGTTCTTCAAGTGGAGGGGTGGGAGGGCAGGAATTATAAATCCAACTTTTTTTTTTTTTATACTTCTTTTTTTCCCATCAGTGTTCAGAAATCTAATTCTTGAATTGCAGTTGATCTGGATACAATGCATCCTTAAATGTTTAACAGGCCATGTGAAGAGACTTTAAAGAAAATTCTAAGCAACAATTGAAGCATCACAGAGGGCACGTGCAGCCCCCTCCATTATCCACCAGAAAGTTTATTCTGAAGAAAGGGACTGATGCATGGGCACAGGTGGTTGGAGTGAAACAGCAAACAGCTGTCTATGGACATAATTATGTCCCCAAATTATCTCAAATGCTTTTGATGAATAGCTACAGTATTAAACATTCCAAATTCCCACCTATTCATCCCACGTCGCTGTGTCCACTTCAGCGGAGCAGAAGCCGTTTGTATCAGCCAAGTGTGAGCTCTGCGCTCCCGCAGGCCAGCGCTGTGTGACACCAATCCAGCTCTGAGCACACTAGCCTGGAGGCTGGGAACAGCAGAGGTACATCAGCACAGTACTCCACCTCAGTTCATGGCCTTAGGAGTAACTGGCAAGGCAGAACACAATTAGGTTGGTACAGTAATACTGGTACTGTTGACTCACTCGGCAAATCCTCTTTCTGTCATATTAATTGTTTACTGAAGCCATTTACTACTTAAACTGTGAAAGCCGAAATGTATATGTGAATTTTCCTTTTAACCTCTGGCAAGTGCTTTTGTAGGAGATAACCCAACAAAGAGTATATGGTGGGTTTGTGATTTTGTTGCCAAATTTATCTGTGAATGAACTTTGCGGCTCTGGAAACACAGAGCTCTTCACAGTAACTTGCCAAAAAAGCAATTACAAACTGCTTTGAGGCTGGTACTTGTGTGCAGTCTCCTTTTACGTTATTGTTAGCTTTAAAGGAAATTAATCATGGGGTGAACTAGGGCTCCCATCCCAGGGACCAGCCAGAATGCTGTAACATGTTTGTATTAGCCAGCAAATGGATGCAAATGTTCGGTTGAAATAATGCAGGTGGCCGGACCGTACCCTGAGTCACGTCGATTCCCAGGGCTTCCTCCAGCCCTGGGCAGCTGTGTGCTACTCCCACACTGGGACAGGAATGAGTTCAGGATCTGGTGCCTTAATTACACACTCTGTCCGAAGCAACTTTGTCTCTCTGGCACATGGGTTGTGCAGGGGAACGGGTCCTTCTGCCGGGATGAGTCAATGAAGGGATGACACTCTGCAGGCTACATGCGCTCCTCTGTTTACATCTCCGAGTTATTTCAACTCTCAGGGGAATTTAATTCAGTCTTATAAACCTCTCTGTGACATGTGAGGGCTGAACAAGGGCTAACACTGTGTTCTGCACCTTAGATCTTGCTGGAAAGAGCACAGATACCTACTCCAGAACTGGCATAGAAAGAATTATTTCATAATGGGAGAGTAAGTAAATGTCATCCACAAAGTTAATAAAGCTCATCGAAAGTTCCTTCGCTGTCCAGTGACAAACACCTCAGATATGAGTGACATCATTGCAAGGAAAAGCACATTTTTAAATGGAACAGACACCAAAGTCTCGAATCATATAAACAAAGGGATGATTAAAGTGATAAGGCAATGCCATAATTCAAAATACAAATGTTTGCCTGTTTTTATAGAGCAGTTTCTAGAGACCAGTAGAAGCAAATGTTGTGTCCTGCCTTGCTCTTCTCTGCACTCTCCTCTCCTCCCTGGAGCTGGTGTAGCAGGCTGACCCTGGGTGCTGAACTTGGCCATGCCAACACAGGCACAGTGTTTCTGCATCAGTCTCCAGTCCATGAGTTGTAATGGAGACTTCTAAATATCATCATAAATTTCATCCTACAGACGAAGCAAGCTCATTTGTGAGAGATATTTACGCTGTGGAAGTTAAAGGTATTTCAAAAACGACTCAGCATCAGTAAGAAAGTCTGAGATACATCACTGGGACCATTTGAGAAGGCCAACTCATCACCACCCAGAGAGCATCACAGTGCCCAGAACCCCCTGTGTGCAGCTTCCCACGTGGCAGATGACTGAGCAGCTCTGGATTGTACAGCACACGGATCTTTACTCATCAGCAGAGCTTTTGCATGGAAAGCATATAACAGGGACAAGGCTCTGGCATAGAAGTGGGAAATAGGGGACTGTAAGGAAGGCACAAGTCCTGTGAACTTGGTATAAGTTCTCAGCAAAGTGCCATCTTAGTGCATCCTGGGTATGTTCTAGTGTCATGGTGATGTGGCAGTAAAATTTTAAACAGATTTTAGTAGATTAAAATCTATTCTTAGAAGCCCTCTTGGGTTTTGGGTTTTGTTTTGTTTTTTTGGTTTGTTTTTGGGGGTTTTTTTTGCTGGCAAAGACTAACTCTGGAGAAAATGAGATGTTTTAAAGATGTGATTCCCATGTTTTCTAGCTAGCTGTACACGAGATGGCTGAACTCATAATGCAGATGTAGGTTTGGCAAAAAATCTCCTTGGTGTAGAATACTAAAATTCATGCTGTGTCTCTGAAAGCAGGAATTCTTTGGCAGTACTTGTCTTCACATCCAGAACATGATAGATTTTTGTCCTTTTCCTCTTGTAGCCTCTGTACCTACCACTGATGGTGTGATGCAGAGCAGCCTTTGGTGTCTTTTCCAGACAAAGCTGTTTCTTAACATGAAAAGACATCACCATCTTCATTGTCCCAGGCCCTTGTATTCATTTCAGTAGTAATGACATCAAGGGGAATTGATAGTACTTTGCACTTCCAGCAAGACTTCAGAAATGAGAGACTTGATGGTTTTTTTCCTTGACATCATAGTTCTCTCATTCACTTGGGCCCTTTCCACTTAGTTCAGTGGATCCTGCAGGTTTTTAGCTCAGTACAGAGGGACCCTCCCAAGCAAAGGGTAGCTCTCTGTCCCACCAAACACAAGTCTTCTGCTGGGTGTTCCAGCCAGACGTGGTCCAGGCAAAGACGTAACCAGTCCCTACTCCATGGAAACCACCGGGAAGCTGACAGATGTAGCAGTTAGTGAGGTAAGAGCAATATACACCTCATGAGGAGGGTGATAAGGAACATTGCTTTGTTCCTAGGGTTGGGTTTTGGTGGCTTTGATGTTGTTGCACCAGAAGAGGGAAAGTTGCCAATTACTGACTGTCCCCGTTTGGTGCCTGCAGCCAGAGCACCACAGCTTTAGCTGGGGCAGGAAAACATGCAGACACCTGGATTGATGGGATGTCAGATGTGAGGAAGCAAGGAGTGAAGTAACAGCCAAAAGGATGGAAAAAAAAGCGAGGTGGGTTTGATCTGGTCTTTTAGCTTCTCATGAGGCTGGTGGTAATACACTGGGGCCTCATTAGCAACCAAAATCCGGCTGTAGAGCCATCTCCAAGCAGCACCTCTGCCTTTGTCCTTGGTGGCCGCACTGAGGGATGTGCTGCCGCAGGACCAGACACCTGCAAGCCCGTGTCGGTGGTGACATCTAGAGGACTCGAGCTCTGCGTCAGCCCCAGCTTCGTGCTCTTGCAAGGATGGGCTTCGGCTTTCCAACCGCTGGCCACTTTCTGCTGCCAGCCAGACTCCTGTCCCAGGGCATCGAAACACACTCTGCGTGCGTGTAACTGTCCCCGAGGGACACTCTGCTTCCCTGGTAACGTTCAGATTTCGGTAACTGATGCTGTGAGCTCTACTCCTGCGAGGGGAGAGCAGAGCGAGATCCCTTCCGACGCTGCTGTGATTGATTATCAGAAGTCCCATGTCCGGGGAATCTCGGTGACAGCGTTCCCGGAGCCGGGGTCGAGGGATGGGGTGTGATGCAGAGCAGCCGCAGCTGCTGCCCTCTGGGGACTCTTTGCAGTGGTCCCCTCCCGACCGCCGGCGGTATCTTGCCCTGGAAGCAGTGCACAAATAATCAGAATTATGACTACAACCACCGCTACGACGAACTGATGCCTCAGTGCTCTGCAGTCCCAACGGGAGGCAGAAGGCTGGTGGTCAGGAGATGTGGGTACGTGAAGAGAAAGGTGCGAGTGGGAGCTGGAGCTCCTCTGCAGGGCTGCTGCTTGCCACTTCTTTGAGGCATGTCGCTGCAGCACCGCACTGAGAGCCCTGGGTTTGCTCAGCCTCCTTGGTCCTGGCAGCTCCAACTCTTTACCTTGGCTCTTGAGCATCTTGGCACACAACTTGGCAGAGCTGCCAGGCTGCCCTGGGGCTTGCCAGCGGTGGAGATACCAGCCTTCTCCACCCCTCCAGCCCTGCGTGGCCAGCAGTGCTTTCATGTGCAATGCTTTTTTTTTTCCCAAGAAAGTGGATCCCTTGTTTCTCTGCCATTTTCTCCTTCAAAGCTGCATGAGAACAGCACAGTCTAGCAGGCAGAGCCAGCCTGGCCCAGCGCTTCCATGGGAAATATTAAACTGCAGTGCTCAGAGAAATGATGAAATCTTTACTGGTAGAATTTAACAACCTACTTGCACGGGAGCCAACCAGGAGAGATTTATAAAGCTGTAAAATAAGCTAATTCTGTTTTAAATTATCTCAAGACCTGCACGTCACAAACTGTCTACAAAATCAAAGGGCGGATTTGACTTTTAAAAATGAGCTTATACTTTGTAAGGCCAAAATTAAATGCTGTTGACTCAAGCATCTAATAGATATTTATGAGGAACAGCAAGGAGGATTTCTGGAATTGTTTTCATTCAAAAAGGAAATTGATGGTAGTCTTCACCTCTCCCAAGTCTGCCCCTCTAGTCCACAGAGTCCATCCTAAAATTCCTCTTCAATGTAACTTTGTTCCATGCTCACAATATCTCCCGACTACCTGTTTGCTCCTCTCACTCACAAAGCTCTGTGGTCACATCAGTGCTCAGGTCATCTGGGCACCGTGTTTGCAGAGTGTTTCTCAGGAAACCCCTTGGGCTTCACAGTCACACCAGGGACTTGCCACACTTGGCATTAGTCACTTCGGGGAAAAAAAAAAAAAAGAGAGAAAAAAAAGAGGCCTGTGATTGCTTCATCACTAAGCCTGACAGAGTAGTGAGTAGCACTGCATCCACTGCAGTTAAGTCTTGTGTTAATTCTGTGAATAAGAGCACTGACATATGAGTACAGTATTTGCAAGATGGAGCTGTGAACCAAAGCAGGGTGCTGGCTGAATTCCAGGACATCCAGTTGTTCTCTCTTATTCCACCGAACATCCAGTTGTATTATCAGAATTATACAGCTGAGTAAGCCTTTGCTATCTCGAGTCAAACATTTTGCTCAGGTCTTGTTTTTTCCAAAAGGTTGTGTGAACTTTTCAGACACTGATTCAGAACTGAGTGTTTGTGTCCTACCGGTTTCGTTACTCACCTGGGCTGAACGACACAATCGAAGCGTAGAGCTTTCTCCTCCAGAAAGGCAACTTGTGCCATTTCAGGATGTGAAGGAAGCTGCATGTGGATGTCTCTGGTACTTTGCCAAGCATAGAGGAGGTCCTGAGCTTTTAAACTCGTTGACCTGCCGAGCAGACAGTGCTGTCTATGGATTACTGGTCACACCAGCCTTGTTTCAGGATGGCTCCACTGGTTATTTGTTTCTGACCGCAAGCGCTATGAAACCATCGGGTTTGTTGTTTCCTACCTCTGTTGATAAGAGCCAACAGATGTCAGTGCAGCCTGAATAACATGAGGCCACGTCGCTGCTCGGGGCTCTGCTTCTGCAGAAACATCCCTCGGTGGGAGTTCCACCATCAGAGGCTGCAGCATGCCTGGGAGAGGGGGAGAATGGCGCCAGGAACAGCCTCGGTGCGCTCGGGGCGGCTGGGGAGGCTCTCGCAGCTAAAAATACCCACCCGAGTATTTCTAAAAACACATTCGAGGGTCCTTGTAAACACACAGACTTTTGTTGACAGAACAAGTCTGCTCATTTATGCTCTGTATTATCCTTGAAAACCTGCTCTGTTTGTGCAGGGAGTCCCATGACAACCCCGGCTCGCTAAAGGTGCCACAATGGTCTCAAAAACAAACGCGGCACTTTATCTGCTGGAGAGGGACTGAGGGGAAGCAGGAAGTATCTGCCTAGGGAAAGCAGTTAAGAAATGGAAATAAGCTGCTTTATCAAAATACTGCTTTGGTGTTTTCACAAGTGCAATCCCAGTGGCTTTCTAGCCCAACTTGGGGCACCTCTCATGCAGCAGGTTAGTGCTAGATATGTGTATAAAGCCCAGGGAAACCAGTGGAATTGGGTAGGTCGACTGGTGAAGTGATTTCTGAATGGAGGAATTTGACAGTGTGATTCTTTTTTTCCCACCTGAAGACATAAATATTTTTTTTTTCAGGTGGCAGCTCTGGGGCCCAGAAAGTCACTGTAGGGAAACTCACCCATCATCTCTAGTGGGCAAAAAAAGGGCAAATATTCTGATATTCCTGAAGAAAAACTGGGGCATGATGCTGAAAACCAGCTAAACCTTCATAAAGATAGTTGAGGGGAAAGGTAGCAAGTTTTATTGGATTCAACAGAGTGAAAAGTCTGTACTTTGGAGTTTGGCTGGTGACACTGGCTGGTTCTGTGCCCAGTGAAGCCTACCTGTCAGGGAGCTCCCCAGAGCACAGGCTGCTATTACTAATGAAAGACACCCACGTGAGTGCCTTCGGACATCCAGCAGAGGAACAGAGCCAGGAGCAAATAGTCACACTTCAGTTTATACCCATAATGCCAGTTTGACCCCAGAATGCTCAGATAGAGTATCCAAGTCCCCGTGCCACCTCTGAATGCCCTTCTTCTTGCCACAGCTGGACTTTCATCCCTCACTGTGTTGTCAGGACTGGAGAGAAGACAAATGGTGGATGAGGTGATAAAGGATCTCATGAGAATAAATTCAGGATAATTAACTGTATAAAATCCATCAGGATATTAGTAAGTTGGATATTTATCTATTCAACCACACACAGCAAAGTTCACACCTTTGCTACTGGGCTTCAGGACTTCACCCTGTGGCTTCTGGGAACTGGACTGGAAGGGTATCAACAGGGCCTGACATTTAGAGCAGGATGTTGTCCCCTCCCACAGCATTTCTGTACGTTTCAGTCTTCCCACATAAAGGCTTTGTCCTCTTCACACATGGAGTGGGCTTGAATATTTTCCTAGATGAAGGTGGCTTTGCACAACCTACATCCGCACGAGCCCAGGGCGGGAAGCCCTGTGGTAACAGTAATACTGTGCCTGCTGGCCATGTCTTCAGAACATGACCAGAAGCAATAATAATTTTCATAATTTTATATCTGAAATACAATTCAAATGCAGCTAATTATACCTGTTGTGCCCTATGGGTGTATCATTATGGTTATTTTGCTTTTAATGAGAGGTGTGAAAAGGCCATGGGAAGGGGCTTTGTTGTTATAGGTATCATACTCTCACACTTTCTGAAAGAAGACAGGTCAGATCAATACTTAAACAGGATTTTAGGAATCAAGCTAGACTTAAGGAAGACATTTTTACAATTTTAACAACAAAGGT
Source organism: Heliornis fulica (assembly GCA_013399135.1). Taxonomy (NCBI): domain Eukaryota; kingdom Metazoa; phylum Chordata; class Aves; order Gruiformes; family Heliornithidae; genus Heliornis; species Heliornis fulica. The sequence goes on along the minus strand of VXBZ01002532.1, from coordinate 56,301 downwards.
GGCAAGGCCCTGCTATAGGATGCCCAGAGAGGTGGTAGATGCCCCATCCCTGGAAACATTCCGGGTCCAGCTGGACGGGACTGTGAGCAACCTGATCTGGGTGAAGATACCCCTGCTTGCTGCAAGAGGGTTGGACTGGATGGGTTTTGAAGGTCCCTTACAACCCAACCCTTCTGTGAGCCTGTGAATCCATGATTGAAATTAGGCTCTTAGTTACACTTATAAATCTGTACTTTGGACTTAGGAAACAGAGGAATGGCAGCAAAGTAAGTATTGAACTGAAGCAAAGGACCAAGAGCTGAGCCCAGACAGAACCTGCTTCAGCTAAAGTGAATGGAAAACACTCACAGCCTCCAATGATGCAGACACTGAGCAAACTTCACACGTGTAGATTCCCCTCCTTATGCCCTGGGAGGTTGGACTCCATGATCTCTCAAGGTCCCTTCTAACCCCTACAATTCTGTGAAAAACATATTTTGCAATTGAGTGGCACGATTTACTTCCCAGGGGTGCCCAGCACTTTTTGTTGCTCCAGCCACATGGCCAGCAGCAGTTCTGGGGCCCATCTGAAGAGCTGCCCCCCTTATTGTGATGCCATTAGCAGAGGAGCTGTGCTGCAGCCACCTACATGGGAAATGCTGAGTGTGGATCAGCCCTGGAGGGAGAGGCACCTGTGGGAGGGCAAGCTCTCGGTTCAGTACATGCAGACAGTTGCTTCTTGTGATGTTTGGTGTTTAAGGAGTTTGAAACAAGCTGAACACGTTGCCATGAGCTGTGCAGTTTGTTGTGCACAGAGTGGGGACAATGTGTAGCCTGTCTGTGGGCATGACCAGTGCTCTCTAGAAATATATGGTCTGACTGCACTTTGTGAAGTACATGGAATCTGTGCCTTTTAAACCTGGATCTGTCCCACAGCATACATGCCCCAAGTACTGTGAGGAGGAACAATATTCATATGTGGCAGAAGATGGTTTGATCTTCGAGGTAATTTTCTTTGAAACTGTGTGTCATTTCAGAAAGCTGTCAAACTGTGCCATGCAGCTGTTACCCAGATGAAATACATGACCTTATCCTTGCTGTCACTTTTTGCCACCAACTAAAACTGGTGTAAGCTGGGAAGCTGATGAGCCATGCCTCTGGCACTGCTAACAGGTGGAATTTGAGTCACTACTCATGTGTGTATAACCATCGCAGGGCCGTAGCCTGTCTAGCAGTATGTGAAATTTCTGATTTCCTGAAACAAGTAATTCATACATTTTATGAGTTATCCCAGGGCTTTAGAAGAGTAGAAGGAGGGCAAGCCCATTCTTCACTTTTAGATCCCACTTTATGTTCCAATTTCTACTTCAGATCATTCCTGGGAGAGGATGGACACTACAGTGAAGAGAGGCTTGGTGTGTGTTGCAGAACTTGTCACCTGCCCTGGGAAGGTTTTCCACATAACAAAACCAGGATGGACTGATCCTAAACCTGTCTTACTATCAAATGCACAAGCAGGAAAACTCTGCTCATCTGCCTACAGGTTCTTGGGCTGAACACTGCATTCTAGTTTCACAATTTAACTTACAGGCTTGATAGCACTCTCAGGGGTTTTGTTGTCTAGTTCACAGCCTGTAAGAGTTTGATTTCCTTACTACATCGATAGATCCCCACAGCATAGAGTGCTTCACAGAGCTGTCCTGTCTGGAAGTATAACCTTCCCCTTGTTTCAGTGTCTCTCCAAAAAGCATAGGAAGAAAAACTACTATTAATAATCCTCTAGGCTGACCTTTAAATTTGCTTGGTAAATTCTCAGGAGTGTGTTCATCCAAAGGATGAACTCTGGGTCCCAGAGGAAAAGGCTCTGCAGCAGGGGAGAGCGACGCGGGGGCATCTCAGTCCTGATGGGAGACTGATTAATTTCTGCAACACGCAGCAACTGTTGCTGAAGCTTACAGTGATGTGTACAGGGAACTTGTCTGCTGTGTAATGAATTCATTTGTACACTCACTAATTGCTTGTAGCAGCCAGGCAGCAGGATCTATATAGATTAGGTGCCTTGAGTGGTTCATAGACAACATGATAAATGGGAAGAGGGACGTTTTCTCTGCTTCTGCTCAGGTGACATCTTTCTTCACTACATCCCTCAGCATAGCTTGCAGGAGAGAAGATGTAGGAATCAGTCTATCAGTTACCAGAAAGTGAGTCAAACCGAATTAAACTTATTGAAATAACCAGCATCCTTCTTACAGGATCACCCACCCACCCCGTGCCTCCTTATGGAATAGGTGCAAGTCTTTCCAGGCATGTTCCTGCTGTGAAGCATTTGCTCATGTCTCTGCCTGAGCCCAAACTCACAGATCATTTAAACATGTTTCCTGAACTTTGCTCTGGCATCCCCACTTGCTGACGCTGACGGTTCCTGGAATCACTCTGGGAACAGGATGCCAGGCAGCCAGTCTGTAGAGAAGCCTGAGCTCCCTCTTGCAGGACAGGACTTAGGGGTGAGCCTCACAAAATGTGCCACTGCCTGCCAGGAGCACTGCTCCTCTGCTTCAGGGCTGTGTCAAACGGGATGGCTTGAGGTTGGGTCCCAAGATGAGGAGTAACAGAGGGTACAAAAGAGAGAACTTGTCAGCCCAGTGGGCTAACAGGGACCTCCATGGGCAGCTCTGCCGTTCCTGGCAGGCAAAGGATCAAAGCTGTCCTGCTGAGTTGGCAGCAGAAACACTCAAAGGTTTCATGTGGGATTTTAGATGGTGTTATTAAAGAGGGAAGAGAGGGTCACCGCAGCCCTCTAGACAGATCTGTCCTGCTGACACAGACTCACAGAAGATTTTGGAAGAGGAATTCATATCAAGAAGACATCTAACTTGCATGAGAGCACTGAAAGGAGAACCAGAGCTTTCAGCAGGAACCAGCCAGGCTGTTTGCAGAAGATAGGCTGTGGCACAGAGAGCTGGTTGGAAAGATCTGACACCAGAGCTCAGGATGTGTGGCCAGGCCCCAGAGAGTATTAGTCATAAGTGAATGTTCAGAGCTGGCCGGAGATGAGTATAAAATACAGTATGACAAAGTTGGCAGTACTGTGCGTGGAGCGTGCTGCCAGGGAGGGGGATGCTACCACAACCAGCATCATCACCCCAAGCCAGGTAAATCGGGAGCAACCGAGGAGGTGGACTCGGATTTTGTTGTAAGGAAGTAGATGTGGTGCCTCCAGAGGAGAGGGGGAGGGCGAGAGAGCAAGCTCCATCGTTAACCTCCCCACTGGATGACGGTGTCAATAGAAAATAGCAAGAAGCCGCTGACAAGTACGAGTGTGTGTGACAGAAAGTGAAGAAAAACTGGGGCGTGCAAACGACGTGTGTCTCAGTGTCAGTGCTTATTTCCAGCGATGCTGGGGTGGAGGAGCTCAGCCGCAGTATTCAAACTGGACATGAGCTCTTCCCGCCCCCCGCAGCATCCCCACGACATCCCAACGGCTGGGATGTCACCTCAGCCCCCGACCTGGATCCGTGGCTGGGGTGACAGCCTCACCGAGGCCGGTGGACTATCAAACCAGTGACAGTTGCG
>VXBZ01002532.1:0-52100 GCA_013399135.1 Heliornis fulica | reverse complement strand
GTGCGGCACCGGCTGCGGCAGGACCTGGTGGCCAAGGAGCGGGCGGACAAGAAGCGGAGCAAGAGCATCGACAAGACGCTGAAGGCGGAGAAGCGGGAGTACAAGCAGACGCACCGGCTGCTGCTGCTGGGTGAGCGCGGGGGTGGGGTNNNTGCGGGGGCTCGGGTGGGATCCCCGCCCGGCCGGGGGTTGGAGCTCGCAGTGCTCCCGGTGAGGCGCCGGCCCTGCTGTCCCCGTGTTCGGTCCCCGCGAATGCGCCGTGTCCGTGTGTCCCCCTCCCCCCGGCGGCGTGTCGCCCTACGGCCGCTCCCGCAGGAGGAGAGTCCGTGGAGCTCAGGTTTTGTGCCTTGGGCTTCTCCGCTTTACCCAGCTTCAGCCTCCGAGGCTGCGGCTCGTTTAGTTCCTCGCCGCCTCCGCACCCGCGCTGGCTGACCCCTGCCCCGGGGCTCTGCGCGGCCCCCAGGCGGGGGGTGCTGCGGCTCGGGGCCCCCTGCCCGAGGAAGCCCTATGGCCTGGCACCACCCCTTTATCTGAGCCCATACGGGATGTGACCCCGATGCAAACGCTGGTAGAAAGTCATGTCCTGGTCTGCAGGTAAGTCCGAGGGGATTGGAAATGTTTCCATCCCCTCCCCTTCTCCCAGCGCAGTGAAGGTGGAGCACGGAGTATCCTGCTCAAGTGCCAAACTCGCCGCATCTTGGAATAATAAGGACTATTTTCCAATGTCTGTAGATAACTGAAGAGCCTCCTAGCCCCTGGGGCGTGTGCGGTACCGCGTCTGATAAATGGCAGGATTTGGCCCTGGACTCTTCAGTGTTTGTAGCCTGTAACACTCAATTTTAAGGAATCTTAGAAAACAATACTGGACGTAGGTTTTGGAGTCTCAGTGGTAAAAGTTGTTATTCTAGAAGTACAGCTTCTTTTGGCGTTGCTGTAGTTATACTGATGTAAGTCCATTCATAAAAACGTGATTTCTTCTTATGAGAAAGGAGCTGAGCAACACTGGTGTAAAGACTAAAGCTTGTATGCTGGGTACTGCTAGGAAATCATACCTCTAACCAGCACAGCTTTCCTTTCAAGCACAGGCTGTGCTGCAGGTGTTTTATGGTTTGGGCTGAGTTTGGGGTTTTTTTAAATGTATTTTGAGGGTTTGTTTGTTTTTTTCAGTAGTGAACAAATTCTTGAAGAAGAAGCTGTGAGAATTGAGTTTTATTTGTTGATTAAATAATTAGGAAAAAAACCCCAACAAACCACAAAACTGATAGAGCTAATTATGATGTCAGTCTGCAAGCCTTTAAGTCATAAAGGCTGCCTGAGAGCCTTCTGTGTCTGCACAAGGCAGTATCTCAGCTGCCTGTTTTTTAATATTGCTTCTAACATGTTGTGCCACAAACCTGTTTTTTGCAGGAATGACGTTAAATATTGGGTTTAACAATGTCTCTTGGCTGTTTGACATTATCTATGCCGAAGCCAACAGAGCGCGTACTCTTTGTCGAAGTACTGATTTGTAAATCTGATGGATATGAGTCAGTGTTATGCTGGCACTGGTTTATTATATTTCAGCCTGTACTTGAATAGCAGGAAGTCACTTTTTGGCCCTCTTGTAAATCTTGGGATGCCTCAGAGACCCATTTCCCTGCTCCTTGCCTGGAGACTGACAGTTTTCCAGTTAGCTTTTCCTTCCCTTGCTGCTTCTCCTCTGCATCCTGCTCTGTCTGCTGCTTTGTGAGTTTTCTAGATCTAAACAGGAATAAAAAGTTTGAGGTATATTTGTTACACTTTATGTACAGCTGAGTGTGCCTCTGCACTCAGATCTTGCCTGGATGCTTACAGACTGCACATAGAAATAGTGCAGGACAATAATATTGAAGGGGGTTGGGTAGGTAGGAGTGTTTTGCTGTGATTTAAAGCTGCAACCGAGTCTTCTCCCAAGGTCTGGGATTAGGATGAGTGGCAAAAAAGGCTAAGGAAGTGTTGAGCCAGGGATATTTTCTTGCTTGGGTCTGAAGGCTCCATGGCTGAAGCTGCAGTAGGTACTCAGGGTTTCCTACTTGGGCTATCAACAGTTTAGGCTGATGTGGACCCTCAGGAGTGTATGATGCGTGTGGCTGCTTTTTCTTTGAAATTCTGTTGCTCTCAATCAAAACTGCACCAGTACTTCAGGTCTAGTCTGTTGCCAAGACAGTTATTTTTTAACATATGGCTGCACTAGTTGGTATATTTTCAGGGGCTGTGAAGTTGCACTGCAAATCTAAGAGTGTTTGCTCCCAAGGGTGTGCTCGGTTGGACGGAGCACAAGGGACTGTGCTGGTGTGTGTTTTGATGGTGTAGCGTGTGTACAGTGTGCAGACCAGATCTTAGGGCTGTAACATTGCTCAGAGCCTTGCTCAGATTAGTGCTCCTTAGCACAACTGATAATGTGCCTGATCTGCAGTCTCTTCCTTTGAAAGGAGAAGTTCCTCACTTTATTGAAGCGCTGAGGGATGCACAGCATGTGGGTGTAGTTACTCAGTGGATGCCTCTGTCTTGTTACTTGATCTTAGTGGTTTTCATACCTTCTACATCTGAGTTGACGGAAAACATACATGAGAAAAAGGCATTTGCCTTATTCCTGATTTCCTGAAACTGTTCTTTGTTTTAGCAGGGTGAATACCTTACATCTGCTCAGTTCCTGAAGCAGCAATCTGACTTTGTACTTGCAGTGGAGTAGCTGTTTTGCTTTGTGTTTGTGAAAGGATGTACAGTCAAGCGTAATCTCATTGGGTTTTGTTTAGTGTACTGCAAAGTCACAACTTCAAGATTACAGTTGGTGTTGGCAACATAGTTCAGGGTTACTACTGGGTGCAGGAGGGTGATTTTTCCAGTGTGTGGGGGTTGGCCTTTTTGAGAACAATCTTGGCTCTAAAATTAAAGGTGTTTGCTTATGGGGGAAAGGTTTTTTAACTTTGCAGTAAAACAATTCCCTTTTGCCTGTGCTTCCTCACTGGAGACAGTAGTGTGGGTCTTTCCCTTTATTTTTTTTAAGTCTCTAAAGTGTAATTCAACTTAAATTGTGGCTTTATACAAAAATACAGGGAAGCAAGAATTGTAGCTCTGTCTGAGGGGTTGTAATGCTTTTGATCCATTAGCATTTCCCAACAAAACCCCCCTCTGTCTGAGACTTTTGCTCAGCTCCCCTGGTGTGTGTGCTGCCTTACCATGACCTTCCTCCTTGTCTGCAATCTGGAGAGTGAACTCTGGCCACTCTACTCTCTGTGCTTTGCTGGTCTTTGTGTAGTTGGTTTGGTTTTTTTCACACTCTCATCCTGAGCCAGTACCTGTGTAAATAGTACTTGTAGCTTATTAATGAAAAGGAAACTATCTGTATACTGATACAGATGCACTTGTCATCTTAAGTATTTATATCAAACTACAGTATGATAATGGCAATTCTGAGCCCTACCTCCATCAGTGCTCAAGAAGAAACGTTTCTAACAGAAATATTTATCTTAGTACAAATGTGAACGTAGGGCATGCAAATTTGAAGCTTTAATAGGGGGAATATTATACAGGAAGATAAACATACTTTAAAAAGCTAGGAAATATCAGCATGAAGACTGACCACAGCCACCCGCTCTGGGTATGCTGCATGGTAAGCCCCTCCATACCATGTAATTAAAGGCTGTCTTGTATGGTTTACATTGTGTTTTCTTTCCACAGGGCTGGTACTTCATTCAGGGCACAAGATGGATGTTGTGCAGTGAATGAGCAGCTATTCAATATTCTTACCCTCCTCATACAATGTGTCACCCTGTGCCCTATTTACGACGCGCCGTCCATACCCTGTGCTGAATAAAGAGCTGTTGAACTCCTCTTGGGCTTTTCTGTAGGACTGATCACTGCAGGGACTGAATGCTTCCTAAATGTCAGTGCTGGCACTGCTGTGAAATGAGGTGGCACTGCTCTCCTCCTTCCGTGGATGCTAGAGAGGGAAATGCCACCAAAGGCTAAAGCTGAATTTGCCCAAAGCCACCACTGATTTTTAATGCCTGCTCTGTGCCTAATGCTGATTTTTCTCTGTAGCATTCAGTGCTTTCAATTTTTATTTTTTTTTTTATTTTAAGCCACACTTGCCCAGGGAAGTGGCTGAGTCCCCATCCCTGGAGGTATTTAAAAGACAGGTAGATGTGGTGCTCGAGCACATGTTTTAGCGGTGGACTTGGTGGTGGTAGGTTAATGGTTGGACTTGATGATCTTAAGGGTCTTTTCCAACCTTAACAATTCTATGATTATATGATTCATGTATTTAGAGCATGGACATCATGGCTGTGAACACAGCACTTCTGCAACACGAGCTTTAAATGCTCAGAAGCGCAACCCAGGCAGCGAGAAGCACCCGTTGCAAGAGCTGCGTGCTGCTCGCTCGGCCAAGGCAGCTCTGCAGTGGGATGAGGCTGGTCCTGTTCTCCAGGGCAGCATTTAATGCCACAAGATATCCTTCCTCTGGTTGTGATTCCCTGCCTTGCTCATCGATGGTGAGGTGGTGATCCTGATGCTGCTTCTCTCGGGGATCGGGTGCGTGGGGAGGGCAAGGCACCGGGTTACAGAGACAGGTGTGTGTTCAGGCTCTTGATGAAATCCCATCTCACAGGAGCTCATCCCTGTTGACAATGGCTTCATTCACTTAAAATGGATTTGGTTTTGTGTCCTGTGTGTTGTGAGCTAGAAGAGGGGGCCTGCACCCTGCAGAAAAGGGTCTGATCCTTATTAGAAGACTCTGTGAAAGGCTTGCAGAACAGAGTAGGCTAATATTGTAGAGGGAACCTTTATCCTGGCCCTTCCCAAGTCATGCAAGCAGGATTTCTGACACGGAATATCTTGTACCAAGTTGGTATTTAATTTCTCCTGTAAGAAAACCAGGAATAGGAAAACAAAAAGACTCTGGGTTTTGTGCTAGGAGATGCTGGTTATGAAAGAATCTCGTCAGGAGCTGCTCTGCTGACCAACCTGTCTGTCGTGTCCCCACCCCCAACCTCTGCCCCTGTGATAGTGGCTGGTAGGGCAGTCCAACCCATTGTTCTCCAGTGGATTTTCCAATGGGGCTCCCAGTAATTACCAGATACTAAGAGGACTCTTGGACATGGGAATCTCCATGGTTTCTGTCTGTCCAGTACTTCCCAATGCAGACCTAACCACTGAGCTGGGGACACCAGGAGGTGGAATGCTAATTATAGGTTTTCCTTTATGATGAAGGGCCTCTGCAAGATGAGCCCTACACTGTTCCCACTGTTGCATACAACATGTGCTCTGTGGTGTAAGTGCTGTGTGATCTGATGCTAGACAGATCTTCTGGGTCTGGAGCGTGCTTGTCCTGGATAAAAAAAAAAACTATTTTACCTGGAAATCTTTGGATTTAAAGCCTGTGTCCAGGTCCCAGGATGTGACTGGTGTTTGCTGAACCTCAGAGCAATGCAGTGTCTGTGGCACTGGCACCTCTGTGCTCACTCAGGAAGGTAGTGTCTCTCCTGCTCCCGTTTTAAAATTTCATAGCAAGGAGACAGGCAAGCGGCTCATCATTCCCTGCTTTATTCTTTGTTTTGCTTTGGGTTTTTCCTTGGGGATTTTTGAGCTCCTGACCTTGACTTTTTCACTTTTTCCTTGTACCACCTTGATATAAACAATAAAATCATTTGCCTCAGGCAGACACATGGCATGGGGAGCTTTAGCTGGTGTATTTTGAGTTTGGCAAAGTTTGAGCAGCTTCAAACAGTGTCTGGCAGTAGAAGGTGTCTGGAAGCAGCGCTGCTGGGACAGTGTTACCATGGAGGGTTGCTAATGGATGATGCTATCACTGCCAGGATGATGCTCCCTGTGTAGAGACCCAAACTGCAAAACCACTGCTTTCCCCATGTACAGCTAATGTGAAAGGGATGCTCTGTGCAGGTGTAACCATGGGTTTCTTTGGGGAAGTGGATGAGGAATTGAGGACACCCTGTGTGCCAGTCACAGCTGTGCAGTCACACAGCAGCACTGGAGTACAGCATCTCACTCCTTCCCCACCACACACACAAACTCTGTGTTAGTAGCAATCTGTATTTTTACTCACTGAATTCTTGATGGGGTGTAAAGACCATCATCCATTGCTCTAAAGAGGATGCATCTGTGTGTAGCTACAGACCTAATTTCAGAATTATTGGAGGCTTTTACCTACTGGCATCTCAAGTAGTGGGTGAAGCCACCACATTTTTTGCCTGAAGTAAGACTCCCCAGGTGCACAAGTTGACTGGAGTCAGAAACTTGTTATTAGAGCAGCTGAGTCCTGTGAAGTTTTTGGTTGGGAATGGGAAGAGGTCAGGGAAGAGGGTTTTCAGGTGCAAATGGGTTGTCTGACTTGAAAGGGCAATGCATACTTGTGGAAATGCATTTATAGCCTCTGGTTACCTGCTGAGCACAATGTCAACTAGATGGTGGCACTTAGGTCTCACCTGTGCAGTTATATTTATAACTAGTGGCTGGTGTGGTCAGCTCCAAATGCTAACTGCAAAACCACTGCTTTCCTGGCAGAAGGTTCTCATCCTGTTGCTCTCTGTGCCATCTGTTTTCAGAGCAGACACAACATCCTTCTGTGCAACTGTTGGCTCCTTTCTGCACTGGGGCATCATAAATTGGATGGTCTCCCATAAGCATCATGGTTGGGAAGAGGTGATGGAAAGGACCAGCAGTGAAGAAATGAGAGGGAGTAGGATTGAACCTGACCTGGTGCTTCTTAAAAGAAAAATTACTCTCAAAATAAATAAAAGAAAATAATAGGAAGGGAGTGGAGACACAGCACCTTGATCTTATTTATAGTCCAAACTCACTGCAGTGCTGAGACACAAGAAAACTCCCTGTGTCTGAATCACAATGAACTTATCAAGTCTTTGGAGCCATGAGAAGCTTTGGAGCCTATGAAAATGTGCTTCAAATTCTCTCATGTTTCCCAGCATTTCTCTGTGATGTATGTGTTGGAGCTGTGTTTGTGTTGCTGTATGTGGCTGGGACAGCTCTGGCAGGTGCCTGAAGGTGGAACACCTGGGCTATAGAGAAATTTTGTTTTCCTTTCTGGGTGAAAACCTGTCAGTGTCCTGCTGTGACCACTCTGGTTTTAATACCTGATGATTACCCATGTGTTTGGGGTTGTTTTGGGGTTTTTTTGGTTGTTTTGGGGTTTTTTTTTCTTATCAGAAGAATCTAATAATTCCTAATTAAACCCTTTATATAGTTTCCTTGGGAAGGACAGGTGACAGATGCTCAGAAGAGACATGTAGAATGACAGTCCACCATGACTCCAGATAGATACTACACGTTCATGGTCCTGTATGTTGTTATTCCTCAAAAAATGTCCATGCAGAGCTGGAAGGGCAGGTGTGTATGTGCATTACCTGTTAGTCTGCCAGTTACACTGCTGAAACACTGTGGCTGATTAATTTGTAATGCTCTCAAGTGTTGTTGCTAAAAGCATCTCTACTAGCTGGTGGTTCATGTTCTCCTTTGTCATCCCCTGTAACCTTAAGAGACTTTTCCAGAGATCACTGAATATTTTTGCCCTTTGCAGGGGAAGGGTTCATGCTGTTTGGGTGTTTCTCATAAATAACTAATCACTTCAACACAGTGTTCATCAGGGTTGGACCTCATGGTGGTAGAGGGAAGGATATTGGCACATCCACCCTGACTACAGTGTTCCCATCTAAAGGGGGGCTGCTGGGGTATTTGTGTGAGCTAATCCCTGTTGCTCTAGGCCTAGGTGAGCTTCACACCTGAGACACAGGCAACCTTTGCTCAGCATCGTGGTGCCCCTCCAGCGCTGCGTGCCCTTACACAGCCCCATGCAGGTGATCCCTTGGGTTCTGGAGCTCCACTTGTGCACAGACCTCAAGTAAGATCTAGCCAGCAATCCTCTCTTGATCAGAAGTGTCAAAAAAAGGGGATTAATAGTCATCCCAGCCAAAATGTGGATAATTCCTTCAGGACTGTTTTGCTTGCTGTGGATGCCCATGCATCTCTAAGGTGTGTTTGCATTCATTGAGGAAAGACCTTGAAGAGCACAGTTAGCTCAAAACACAAGAGTTTCTTCCCTGGCTCCCTTAAATTTGGGAGTGTGCTTATTCACAAACATGCATGATTTCACTGAAATTCCCCCTAATTGCTGTAATTTAGAAAAAGCAAGGAGAAAAAAAAGAAAGGGTTTGGCAATTCCCTGGAGCAAGGACAACAGTTGTCATAAGAAAGCCCAGCTACCAGGCACATAAATCCATAATACTGTCGATGTTTGGAGCTGAAGGTTGGGTCTCAAGAAGGGAATTTGAACTGCATGACTTATTCTCATTGTTCCCCTGGTCAATGAAGCATTTGAGGAACAAGTCACTGTATGCTTTATAAATAGCCCAGCTGAAGTTTTCTTTACTTCCTCTAACATGTTCCTTCTGTGTAGAAAATCCACAGTGTCTGTCTCTGAGAAGCATTTTATAAGATTTCCATTACATTAGACAGGGGAAAAAATAATCTCCTCTGTATTGAGGAACAGGGGTGTGTGGGGAGGGTGTTAAGCATATGTCAGAAAGTCACTGCTATTGATTTTTGCCTGCTGAAGGAAGGGGATGCTGAGGAGGATGGATGGGTTCCTACTAAGATGCAGTTTTACAACCTGTGGTCTTGCTCTGTTTAGATACTTTGCTTTGCTGAACTGTGTTGGGGGGTGGGAAGTGCTGAAATTCCTAGGAAAACCCCAGATAAATTCTAATTCAAATTGGAGGAGGACTTGGGGGTGGGGTTCCTCCAACTGAAGGACTATTCTTTTGCCTTATCCCCATCCTAAGCACCGTTAAATTTTTGGGGAGGGAAGCATTTGCATATTAAAATCACAGGCAGTGCAGCAACCAACCGAAGCTGGTGCCTCCCATGCCCTGGTACGTGTCAGTCCTGGTAGGCTGAGCTCAGCACCAGGCTGTCAGCGTGTTCCACACTGTTTCCAGCTATCAAATCCCCACGTTTCCACCCCAGCGCAGCTCCACGCCGGCTGGTTTGCACATAGCAACGCAGCCGCAGCTTCATGACTTTGACCTCAAGGAAGTCTGTTGTGTTCAGTGGAAAAACAAATGACTGGAGGGCCCAACCCCTCACCCATCCCGTGTGTGTGCCCAGCGTGGGGATGGTGTTTGTCACTGCACTGGTGGAAGGGAGCTGTGGGAGCTCCTTCTGGAAATGTCACTGCAGCTTCCCCCTGACTGAAGGTGGAAATCCACCGGTGTGGCTGGAAAAGTGGGTTTATGTGGATTTTTCTGGCAGAGGTTTTTGGTTTAAAGCATGATGTCAGATGTGACCAGAGAGCTGTCTGAGGTCTCTCGTGATCCTCCTGCGTGGGGCTGTCCTGTGCAGCACTGCGATCCCCCCCACTCCCCTCTGCCAGCAGTTCTCACATAACTGCTACCACAGGCTTCCTCCACATGAAACTACAGGAACACCAACCCCAGAGAAGTTGCTTTTAAAAATCTACAGTTTGTGTTGTGGGAGCATTTACTGGGCTTTGAAATTCAGCGGGATCTGGCTGAGTGCTGTTGGTGACCACCGGAGCCGCTTGTGTCACAGGTTGCTGCTCCCTGGACCATTCCTGAGTCGGGGCCACCAGCAGCCTGAGCCTGGACAGTGGGTTGGTCCTGTCGTGTTGCAGAGACTTGAGATTCCCCTGATGTACTGAAACAGTTCTGATCATGGTCTTGTTACTGATGAATGTGTCTCGTGTGCCAGCCCCTGCAGGGACCAGAGGCTGGTGGAAGGGATTCTCCAGGCTCCAGCTCAACTGTTTACGAGAGAGTTTGAAAGATTTACATCATGGCTAGCCAGCATGGGTTTGTGGAGAACCCAGCTCTGTTTTCTCCTCATGGCAAAAGAAAATGATCTCAGAACTGTGTTTTTACTGTTATTCTCAGTTCCTTTTCTCTTTTGGTTAAGAGAAAAATAGAGGACCTAAGGGGCTCCATCTTCACCTCCATCATGGTGAGTTGGAAGGAGCCATGAGGCAGAGCGAGGCTCACATCCCTTGGCTGAGTAACTGAGTAGTAGCTATAGGTTTCATTTCAGTGTATGAGTAAGTGCCCTCATGGACACCTGTGCTACGTTTACTTGTTTGGGAGCCATTCAGAGCCCACAGTCACCATCAGAAGGTTTAGTGTCACTCTGAGCTTCTCCTGTTGCCTTGAGTGCAGGAGACAAGTGGGAGGCATGGCAGCAAGGTGATTGCTTTATGCTCATCCTTTCTGTCTAATTTTGCTTATGGCAGTTTGACTGGGATGCCAGTGACTGCAATCCTGTCGCTTACTTTCACTATTTGTTTGGGGTCTGCATTTTATTCTGGTGGTTTTTCTGTGCTGAGACCTCAGGATTGATGGTTAGCTGGGAGGTTTTCTGGAGCAACAGGAGATTTGTGTGGCTGGGGCTTTGGAGGGGAGGATATAGAGACACTGAGGAGAAGGGCATGCTATTGTGATTTGAAAATCTGCATTCAGACTTTTTTATAGATAAATATCAGTTAAAACTCTGCTTAGAAGAAAAATACTGTATAAAATGCTCTCTTGATGCTTTCCCTGCCCTACATGCACACAGGAAATTGTCAATTTGTTAGACCTGATTTCTCTAGTGATTAAAAATGTACAACAAATTCCTTTTAGACTCTAAAAGCTGGAAAAAGCTATCTTGTCTAAGGGTGATGCCCTAACACTGCCTGTGCTCTTATTTCACTCAGCTGAATCTCTCTTCTGTAGCATTTTGTCATTTTAGGTGGTAAGTGAAGAAGGACTTGATTTACAGATGTTTCAGAAGAACATGTATTTGTTTTTAGAAACACTTCAAATATTCACAAGGAAAATACCCCTTTCATGTCTGTGTTTTATCTCATTTTTTGGGGAACACTTTAATGGATAGTCCTTAAACATGGATATCCAAGAGTGCCATGTGTGCTACTTTTGTAAGTCAGAAGCAATTTGCAGAGACCTGTTTGGTGAGCAAATAGATGAAACAGGTGACATTTCATTCTTTACCCCAAACAAGGAGCTTCAGCTTTGCATCCTCCAGTGTGATCCCAGTGGGATTATCACAGGAGCAAGGACAGTGTCACCCTGTGGGATGCTGCCATCCCATCGGCGAGGGGACAGCACTCCATCCACCAGGCAAAGTAATGGGGACTCACCATGAAATCGTGCTTCATTCATTTCAGTGCAGAACCAGCCAATTTAGCCTAAGCATCACTATCAAGCCCAAGCTGCAGTTTTACTGCATAAAGGTGTTTAAGAAAACATTGCTTGAAACTCTCCTGCCATTGAATAATTCTGTTTGAGAATCTGTTGCTTCTAGTAGAGGTCCAGGCAGAAACCAAATACTGCAAAGATATTTACCATTTGGGCTTATTTTGGGAGGGGGGATAAGGAAAGGCCTGATAAGTTATGTAGTTGACCACATGTAGTTAAAAATACTATTTGGAATATAAACTTCCTTGTCTGAAGACCAGCTTTATGCGTGAAGACCCGAAGCACAAGAGGCGGTTCTCCTCCTGGCCTCCATAAGTATACCTTAGAGCTGCCCAATCCTGGAAATTATGCAGGGCATGCTTTTTAGATGTTGATTTTGACTTCTTGCCTGGGACCAAGTGTAAAGTCTTTCCAAGGAAATACTTAGAAGACTTGCAATGAAACCCAGATGCTGCTGCCAAACCTTAGTTTTTAGAAGGGGAGTAGGGGGCAATCCAGACTGTTAAAAACTTCCAGTTGTTTGTAATTAAATCCACTTCTTCTCTGCCTGGTAAACATATACTTGGAAAAAGATCGTTTTACATAATACTTACGTGGTTTATTGCTGCTCTTCAGCTGCTGAAAATCAAGCAGTGGGTCTGCTATTTTAGTCTGGGGAGGTTACTGGAAGCTGGGGAGCCAGGGCTGATGCAGCTGTGCCGCCGCAGTGGCGCGCATCCCCGTACCCAGCAGTGACACCAGCATCAAGCCAGGGAATCCTTTTCTCATCATGAACCATCTTTCCCACCTCTAACTAGCTGAAGTTTGTTTTGGATTGACAGGGATGGGAATGAAGAGGAGATAAAAATATCCTGTCTGCACGTCCCTCCTTGCCAGCAGCAGCACCGCTCACGGCTTCGGTGCGAGCTATGGGCTGGCAGGAACTTCTCATCCCAATGCTTGCTGCTTTGAGGGCTGGCAGCAGACAGGACCACTAAATCCTCACCACTCTCCCCACCATGAGCTTGGTCTGACAAGTCAAGTTGTGTGTGTATAGGCCAGGCATCAGCTAAAGAAGCACAGCACTAAGGATACAGCTCTGCCTCCAAAGGTCAGGCCAATCGCCCCTAAACCTCAAGCAGATTTCTCCTCAACTGCAGCATCATTAAATGGAGAAACCTGCCTAGAAGCCATCCTCTAAAGAAACTGCAAGCAACTACTGCCCATCCCCAAGTGATATGGCAGGGTTGTGCCATGGGGCAGTGGAGATGTGCTGTGTCACCCAAAGAGACAACCACAGCTCCACACAACCTTGCTAATGCTGTCAGCCATCCCCACGTTACTTGCTGCCTAACCCAGATGTCAGCAGAATCAAAGGACACACAGTTTTACAGGACTGCAAACATGCTTCCAAGAGGTGTCCAGATCATTAGCAGCTAATTCTATATCTCCATTACATTCCCTGCCATATGCTGGGAGATAATCTCAGCAAGTAACAGGGATTTTCCTCTCAAATCCTAACAAATCTGCTCTGCGAGGCTTCATGACTTTTCTTATGTGGCTTGTTAGATAATACCTCTCAGCTGCTCCACTCTCTCATGCCTTGTGCCTGTTCTTTCACAGCACCCAAAGGCTCCTGCAACCTGACAATTTCTTCACACCATCCTAGGGAAAAAAAAAGAAAAATCCCTCCTTTGCCAAGGGTAAATGCAAAATTTACCTCCTGGATAATCTTGTGCTTGGGCTGCAGGGTGCTCTGCAGCACAGAGACTGGTCATCCCAGTGGTACTGGCAGAGTCGTACCAGTTAACACTAAATGTGCTTGTCCCTGCTCAGGGGTTGCAGGGGGGAGGGATGAGGTGCAGGGGGGAGGGAATTGGTGTCAGCTCTCAGCCCCAGGCGCCTTCCACAGCTGTAGCCGGTGGTTCTGCTTCCAGACACACGTGTTGGCATCCAGCTCTGAACCCTTACCACAGGCAGGCAGCTTTCTGAAGGCTCATCTCACTTTTAGTTTAACAGACGTGCAGTTGGAGCCCCTTTTTCTACAGCTGCTTCTCTCCCCTCCTCAGTTCGTTGCACAGCAGCCTCGCTCACAGCCCGTTCCCCTCCCTCCCACTGTCAGCAGTGCAGAAGTGGCACCTCATGAGCTTCTCATCACTGCTGGGTTTGCTGTCCTTTCTCTTGCCTTACACAGAATTAACACACCTGAGGGGATAAGAACCCAATTTCCTTTCTGATGCCTGAAACTCCATGTCCTCCACATCCCTCAGCTGTCCACTGGTCATGGAGGCTGCTGACTGCCTTGGTACCACCCCTTGTGCTTCTGTGACTTCTTCAGGTAGCTGTGTCTTCCCTCGCTCATGTGCCAGCCTTACCAAGATGGACACTGCCAAATCAGCCCCCCCCTTTGCTACATGTTTGGTGTGTGTGGCTTTGGTACACTCTCACACACCCTGAGCTGCTGTTGGTGCCCACCTGACTCATCCTCTCTGGTGGTGAAGGCACTGAAGTTTTTAATAGAAGGATGGTTTCCCATAGGTTCACTTTGCACATATAATTAAGTCTGACCTAAGTGATCTGCTCTGATAATGTCCTCACTATGTGTACATTTGTGAGTGAAATAATGCTTCCTAAAGTCCTTTCATTTCCTTATCTCAATTTGCATTGTTGGAAAAACCTCCTCCTGGAGCTGGAAATCTTTATTGTTCACCAGGAAAAAAGCCTGTTAATCATTGGTTCAGTTCATCTTTTTTTTCCACTCTTGCTTCATGTTAAACTTCCTTTTGGTCTTGATCTCTTACAGCAAAAGCAAAACCTTAACCTCAACCTTTCTTTGTAAATTAGATTCTTTTGACCTGGTGTCATCTTTGTTGCAAAACTTTGCACAACAGCATTTTCCTTGTGCGCAATGAGCAGCGCTGCAGACGCTGTTCCAGATGTGGTTATTTTTTCTCTAAATTAGCAACTGCCTTAGTAGATACTTTTTTTGTGGCTTCCAAACTGTGTGGTATTGCTAGAGTGAAAATGTAATTCCACTGAGAGATTTCAAGCCCAATTTTTGCTCGGCTTCCAGAAACACTTTTTTTTTTCAAAATTAAATTTATTTGCACTGTCAAACCTAGTTTGCAAGCATATTGCATTTGTGTTATGTGAAAGTATGGGTTAAACTATGGCCAACCTATCTTGAAATGAACAAAGTAGCTCTTTGCATCACGAGTGGAAAGCTCGGTTCTTGGCCACCATAGATACGACACACGTAAGGCTTCACCTCAGACTGGTTAATTTTGGTTTACTTTAAAATAATTCTTGAGAATGCAGCTTTGATTTGGACATCTGACTCCAACAGAATTATTCACTTGCAACTTCCTTGGAGGAGTGAAGGACTCATTTCTACAAACCAGCCGTGCTGAGGACTCGCAAGCAAACTCCTTTGTGGTGGCCACCTCAGGAAGGTGCGAGTGGACTCTCAGGAGCGTGTGCTTGAGTTCTTTGTCACAGCCAGATGTGGAAAAAGCAGTAAATCATGAAAAATCCACCAGGATACACAAGCACCTTCTTAAAAATCCACAGACCTGTAAAATCAAGACCACTCAAAACCTCAGTGTTTCTGAGAACGGCTGGGAAAGCCATCACGGTATCCAGTTTGGCCCCTCTGCAATGGCAGTGATGGTGGTAGATGAAATATGAGACAGGGAAAATGGAAAAGTGGAGAATAAGAAACTCCCTTTTGTTTTCTTTTTTTTAAAAAATCAAACACTTAAATACCTTTGACAGTTATATAGTTCCATATTGTCCTAAATTTTTTAGCAATTGCAACAGATCTAACTTGGTAATTGTTTTTCACAGGGGAATTGTTTGTCCTTGTGACCCTGGCAAATGTTGGAGGTTTTTTCCAGAGTGGAAAGCATTCAGGAACCTGACAGGTGTATGGCTTGTGGGTTTGGTTTTTTGCTGGGTTGGTTTTCATGTGGGCTTTGGGCAGGAAAGCTGCCCCTGTAATGGCCACAAGGAGTATGGGAGCCTCGTACAGGGTAAGGATATGGTCTCTGGTACAGATGGCTTTGCCTGAGTGAGTGGCAAAAATAATAGTTACCAGAGTGGCATCCTGAAAATGTGGGGATGCTCGTGATTGCAAGGCAGTTGAGAAGTGGTCTTGTGCCACTGGTAGTCAGTGCCATGCCTAGGTGTAGCTCCTTTGTGCTTTGTTTGCTTTGTTTTTTTTTTAATCCCCAGACTTCAAATAATCTTTAATAGTAATAATAAAAAACCAAGCTTTGTTGTTCACAATAATTTTATACAAGTGAGTCATTTTTGTTACATGGAATTCCTGTTTGGTAATCCTCATCATGATGGAGCTTTATTTTGACTGCTGGAAAGCTCTTACTTAGTTTTCAGAGTATCAGTTTCTAAATAGATGGATTCAATTTATTCCAGAGAAATTCTAAGATTTCTTTGAACAGTTACTCACCTAACTGGCATGGTCAATAGCTGACTATTTGCTGTGTCTGAGTCTTCTAGGATTGTGGGATCTTTCTGCTGCTTTTGAGATGGGAAATTTGCAGTTTGTGGCTGTTGTGTTTGAGGGCAGAAAAGGGGATTTCTGTGTAGCCCAAGTGCTCAAGGGATGTCTGTGGGGTCGGAGGGAGCCCCACCAGCTCCCCGTGGGAGCAACGCTGGGAGCGCACGCAGTTCTCACATCTGCGTGGGCCATCTGGGTCGGTGGAGCTTTCCTGTGAAAACATTGCAAGGAAAGTGCATGTCTTGGTCATTGGGATATTGTCCATGGTGTCTTGTTAGATGAGATTTCTCTTTGATTTTTAACTTTATCCTGCTGTGCATAAAGTCCAGCTTCTGTCGCTTGGGAAGCAGCAGCTTTCCAGCGCTTCCCAAAAGTCCCTCCAGACAGAGATCATGTTGCCTCAACCCAGATGCTTATGGAAAACCAAGTGTCTCAGCACAGTGAGTTCTGGGAGGGACCTTCACCGGCAGGACCTGACCATGGACAGTGTTGGGGGAAGGGGGCTTCACCTGGCTCCACGTGAATCAAGCCAGGTGACCTCATGTGACCACCAAACAGATTTGACTTACTAAGAGTTTCCAAGTGCTGGCTGGTGCACAAGCTGGACCTTTCCATTTCTCAGGAGGGATGTTCCTGGACCCCTAAAACCTCCAATGTTATTTTTGCCTCCTCTCCTTTGGTAAAGACTTTGTTGGCACTTCAGTGTGTTGTGTCTAATGACAACAGCCCTTGTGTCCACCAAGATGGGGAGGTTTGCTGCCAACACTTCCCAACTCTGCCTCCTAGATGTGCACTGGTAGAGGCTGCAATGGTCTGGCAAGTCAGTAAGTAGGAATAATTGTTGATTTGGTGGATTTTTGTGTTTCTCTGTCTGTCCTGTGTGCACATCTGTGGGCCAGACTGAGGAACAACAGCTCTGTGCAGGTTGTTGTGTCAGTTTGCCTGCAAAAAGCAGATGTGTAGGATGGAAGAGAAGGCTTCTACTTACTCAATAAACATTGAAAAGTGCTGGGCTTATTTTAAGATAACTTTTCAATGGAAAACAACTGACTGAACCTACCATGGTAGAGTTTCCAGTGAACTAATGTGGTATAAAGTTCACATTTGCATTTCTTTTTATAGCTCAGAGGGTCTCATCTTAAAGGGGGTTTAATAGGTGCCAAATGTTCTCAATATCTGTCAAGGTCAATTATAGATTGAGGGATTTTTAATTTTTTTCTTCTTCTTTGCAAGGAGCAGGAAACATGAAGCATCTTCTTGGAATTTTTCCTGGAAGGTCTGAACTTAGCAGATGTATGAGGTTTTCGTACGCCTTGGTAAAACGCTAAGTCTGAAGCTCAGCAAATTACTATGCTGGCTGTTAACAGAAGATGCCAGCTATGCTGGCTTGGCCAGAAAAGATACAGGATTGAAAGATTTCCAGCCAAAATGGAGATGTGTTGGTAGATAACTGATCCCAGGAGCAGCTCGGCTCTCAATCTGACTGCAGTGTCTGCTCGCGTGGAGCCTCCTCGAGGGCTTCAGCAAGCTAAAACTCAAGGGTAAAATGTGCTGCTCTGGTTTCCAGCTATACACAGAGATCAATATCATGTCACTAGGAGGACTGTTACATTGGACAGGCACTGTTTGTTAGTCCTTATTTTTAAAGGCTAACTAATCACAGAATGCTCTAGAAAAAAAGGTTTGTTCATTTGCAGATGAAGCACTGAGTGGCTTTGCTCTCAGTTTTCTTCTCTTGGCAAATGTGGATTTTAGGGCATCTTTTGTTGATTGCTTCCTTGTCATTAGCTTTGTCCCTGCCTTTTTACACTTGCAGATGGTTTTTGACACAGGAGCAATAGTCCTTACCTGAATGTGTTTTTACAGGACCGATGCTGTGATTTGGCAGAATAGTCTGTATGTGACAGGGTGAGCTGTCAAGCACACCTGCTTTACAATATTTCTGCTCTCAAAATTAAGGTCAGGGCATTTTCTGAAGTACCAACCAGGATGTTTTTAAATATTGAATTCTTCAGAACACAGACAACTGTTGAATAAAATCGTGGGGAAACACAAGGCTGCAGGAATATTAAGAAAAAAAGAGTTGTGAAAGTTCCTTTCAGTCTTTGCTGCTTGCTTTTACTCTCTCTGTTAAGCAGTAACCATTAAAATTGGAAGTTTAAATGTAAAATTGCCAATTTTCTCCTCCCCTGATAGATTTTTTTGAGACAGTCATGCAGTTAATAAACGATTCCAATGTAAAATGCTGAGCATACTGCTCAAAATTGAGAAAGGAGAACAACATTCAGAAGCCCTGTGATTAAAAAGTGTTGTTCTCATATGCCACATTGCATTGGCAGAACTTCTGAACAGTTTTCTCAGCCTGACATGTTGTAACTCCAGTCAAAAGATGGCTTTAGCACCAGTCTGTTCACATCTCTGCTGGGAAAAAAAAAACCAGTGGGGGACTAGTTCCATTAAATTGGGAAAAGCTGAACCGTTGCCATAAGCCACAGAGAACACAGGTGTCCACGACCTGGCACTGGAGGTAGATGTGTGCTTGGGTGGAGGAATCTGAAGAAATCCACTGATGTGGGTGGATCTTGGATCAGGCTCTGAGCATCCCAGACTGCACATCAGCATTCTGCAGAACCTGGCTCTGGCAAGAAGGGAGGTGGGAAGGGTGAGGTGAGGGGTTTAGCAAGTGGAAGGTGCAGGAGGGCTGTGGGTTTGTGAGGGCAGGGAGGATGCTATTAAAGGCTGAGGAAGATGGAGCATATCAGTGTGATCAGTCTGCCCATAAAGAACTGCAGCAACTCATGTGTCTCCCTTCAGAGAAAGTGATGTTTGCATCTCCAACCCCAATTTTCATTTTTCAGTTCTATGAACAGGTCTGATTTCTCACACCTCTTCACCCAGATCAAATAAATTGTCCTGGAAAAAAACAAAACAAAACCCCAAACTGAACAATTCTGAATTAAACTCTTTTGTTCTTGTCCTTCCACTTTATCACTTCAGGAGCATATCTGAAAAGATAACTAGCTGTTAACCTTGACTGTGAAATGTTAGTCCTAACTTCTGCTCACTGTTTACCAAAACAGTAGTGCGACTGTGTAACAGCAACAGTGTAAGTCATTGCCAACACGAGTCACTGATACTTTGAGTCCTTAATTCATGATAAAACTAAGCAGAGGTTTTTAGGGTGAGTTAAAGTTATTGCAGCAGCGCCCTCAAGTGCTGTGACACTTCAAAGGTCTGATGGAGCGACACGGGGTTGATTTCTTGGGGGTTGGTTCTTCTGCACGTTCAGCCCAGTAAGAGAAGTAAAGGATTTTGGTGTGTTCAGAGTGCTCACACAAATCTGTGAGACTGCTCAAAAAAACCAGGAGCTTTCAGGTCGGTGATGGGACAGGTTTGTAGTTTGGGATGCTCATGCACATGGCTTTATAAAGTGTTCTTCAGCTCCCATGGCTCTTTCTTAGTGTAGGATGTGGAGATAACGGAGCAGAGTCTTCTCTGGTGTGATTCATTACCTTAACCAAGACTTTGTCTGGATTTAGATGTAGTATTTGCCTGGTATTGGGAGAAACAGGTCTGGTAGGCTGTGGACCAGTACACTGTAATGGTATAAACTGCATGGACAGAACTATGGCAGCATAAAGCAGCTGTGGTCTGCTTGGAGGTGTTGCACCATCCAAAGCATACTGGCATGGCAGTGGTTGTGCAAGGAGCCTGTAGCACCTGGACTTGCTGGACTGCAGTTTTCCGGCAGAATTCCATCTCTCCTTGATGCAGCTGCTGGAGAGAGCCCAGGTCTCAAGCCCTGGGCTCTTCAGCTTCAGCACAGTAAAGCCACAGTCACTTCCAAACCTGCAGCCTCTGTTTTAGCTGTCAGACAAAGCTGGCTCTGTGATTTCCACCATTCTCTAGAATTCGCTCCTGTTAAGCTCTCTACCTCTTGTCTCCCAGTGGACTGATCAAAGCAGGTCAGGTCATCTTTGTTCAGAAGTAGTCTCTGAGAGATGTCATGTGTCTGGGGAAGTGGGTTGAGCCCAAGAGAATGACTGGAGGGGTGTAATGCAAGCACAGCACCTAATAATTACATGGATTCACAAAATGAACTTTTCTGGCATTGCTGAGAGCGGGCAGTATTCCTTGTGAGGGTAATGCCCTTCCTTCCTAATTCTTCAGGGTTATTTTTGTAAAGATGCTTCAAAGTCTCTATTTTACATTCCTTGCATATACTCTACAAATGTATATTTATAGCATCCTTTTGTGGGGGTTTCTCGGGATCCAGAGGGAAAAGCAATTGCATAGTGATAGCAATCTGTGGAATGATGGATTGCAACATACATGGGCCATACCCACTTAAGTGGGTATTTCTAGAGTAAATCAGGAATACAGTAAGAGATCAGAGGGACAAGAATTTAGAAATAATTATTTGACTTATAAGAAAAAGAAAGTAGTGACACCTCTTTTAAAAAAGTAAATATAAAGGTCAGTGGCTGTCTGGAGATCCGTTAGCCTGGGATCATTTGGCTTTTTTTGGCTACTTAAGGAAGTTTTAAAGCCTGTGGATTTTAACAAAGCAAAACCAACTGTTTTTCTTTTGCTGGAAGTCTTACTGGGATGCAGCAGTGCTGTGAGAACTTGAATTACATCACTCAGTCCCGATTACAGCTGCCTTCGTGCTCCCTGGTACGGGCTTGGGGAAGACGTGACTGATTATTGCAGGTAGGTTATTTCACCCCCACTCTGCAGGTGAGACACTCAGCAGACTCTTTAGAAGGTTTTCTGGACCAGAACATGAGGGCAGTGTGTGATATACTGCATGTTACCTGTCTGTAGGCAGGCATAAAAGATGGTGAACTTTGTATTCATGGGAAAGTTGTATCTTTTCTTTTTTCCCCAGCATAATTAATTTTTTTAGAGTAGAAGATGTATCTACATACACATTTTATTTCTGGTTTGTTATATCCTAATCCATTTAAGGAGCAGGATGACTCCATTCCAGAAGGAATTATCCTGGCATAAATATGGTCTCATGCAAAGCTGGGGTTTTGCTGCTGTCACACCCAGTTTGGTTCATGGGGACCAGCCTGCCTGGGGACCCCATACCCTGCACGGCTCCAGGATTAGAATTCTCTATGGATGTCCCCACCTGAATTCTGGCATGTGTGTGAATGCACCATGGCAGTTGTGGTTTCCTTTCCCTTGGATCCCTAATGCTGCCCTGTAATCCTGTGTACCTGCTGTTAGAGATGCTGGATTTCTGGTCTTTTTCTGAAGGTGAAATGCCCAGTCCTGGCTTAGCAGGAGATGCTGGACTGTGACAGCAATACCAAATCTAAACAGAGGCTCCCCAGGCCAAGAGTTTTGGTAGAAATGTGGAAGCGCTTCAGAGTGTAAACAGTCTCCAGGAACCTCTTCCAGGGGGTATGTGTGTTGTTAAGAACTGAAGTGGATTTTTGCAAGACACACATGCTCCCTTTTCTCCACCCTCCCCTTTGTTTCTGCCAGGCTGGAGTTGAGTGTTTCCAAGTCCTTGGGTGGTGAGATCTCTGCATCGTTACTCTTTAATATAGCGAAGCCGAAGCCAGGCACTCTTGACACCAGTGGTGACGAGACCTGGGTTGGAGCCCATGAAGTTCTGCTGCTGAAGATACCACCAAGCATCTCACAGGGATGTGTTGTCTCTGTTCTCTTTGCACCTGCCCTACGGGTGAGAGGGGAGAAATTTTAAAGAAAAAAAAGAGGGAAGGAAAGAAGCGGCATCTCCATGTAATGAATAGTTGGAAACCTCCAAGGGGAATGTGACCAGGGAGTTTGGTTTTGCTAACAGAAGAGGGGGCCAAAGCTGCAAGGACTGAGGGTGGGTTTCAGGTTAAGAAAGAGGTTGGAAATGGGAAAGAGCCAGGGCAGTCAAGGAGCGAAGGACTGAAGGGAGTTTGCAGATTTGTGTGGCTGGGAAGCAGTTGAAAATGGAGATGTGCTCCGAGGAGGGCTGAGAGGGAGAGGAGCTCCTGGCCGGGGAGGAAGAGGCAGGCAGCTGGCTCTGCAGAGCGTGTAGGGCAGGAGTGCAGGCAGCCTGTGATCAGGAGTCTGGCTGGGGCAGGGGCAAAACAGCTCTTTGAGAGATGCACTCAGAAGAAAGATATCAGTACTGGAAAAACTGGGGCCATGCCTGCCCAGCTCTGGGGAATGTGTAGCTCTTCTACACTCTGATGGAGTATTATTTGCAACTCAGGAATAAAAATAGTAATTCCTTAAGCCATACTTCATCTTAATAATATCAATTTCTGTAACATTCTGCACAAGACCTATGTGTAGCTTGAGTGAAGTTGTTTGGGTTGTTTTTTTGGTCTTGTTTCTGCTTTTGAAACCTGGGGCAGGTTATAACTTCCATGGGAAATACAGGCCTTTTGCAGGGATTTCCCCTCTCTGCCAGGTTAGAGGGTACTTCTAGCCCTTGGGCTGGACTCACTCTTTTGCTCAGAAGAATATTTTGCTCAGCAACCACACCGGGTTCTTCATGGGAGGCTTGTCCAGGGATGCTTACATCTTCCTCTGTCACCTGAATGCATGCTTGACTCTCATGCTGCAGCAACTGTGAAGACTGAAAGGACAGACAACCTGGATTTTTTGCACACCCTTATGACACTGATAGTGATGTGACAAAGTTTTCCTTTCTCTGCTTGAAGCATCTCCTCCCAGAAAGGGATTTGCAGTATGACTGCTGCATTCTCATACTAATGACTTTCAGGATCATGGTTTTCAGTGATTTTATTTTTTCCTTCCAGCCTCTTTGAAAGGAGCTTGAAAATGGCACTTGATTGCTAGTGTCAGATAGATCATGGGAGGTGGTTAGTGCGAACCCCTGCCTGTGCCAGGCTGCTAAAAGCCTGTGCAAATGGGTAGAATTCTGTACATTATAACAAAGAATGTATAATGCACACAATGAGCACAGCTCCAGGAAAAGCCTGACCAGTTTTCTGCACGTCTGTTTTGGTGATATGTGAAATTTTGGAAAGGCATGGGTACACATAGACACTTTTTGTTCCTGTATAAACAAAGTGGTGCAAGTGTATACGTGGTAGAGGGAACTGTGGGGGGAAAATCCAGCCTGAAAACTCTTGTGCAGACACGACGTGAGGTGATGTGATTTCCCACTCAGAAGCCAAAATCAAGAATAATATCAGAAAAGCAACTGAAACGGGGCTATTAGGAGGAATAAATGTAGGTAATGATGTTGCCAACTGTTACAATCATTTTTTCTCTGGGTCCCACTATGGTTATTACTTTTTTCCTCTGCTACAATCCATGGAGCATTGGCACTGAACTTTTGCCGTCAGTCCAAACAAACCACATTTTCTAGCTCCTGAGAGTCCTGAAAAACGTTTCAAGTGTGCCCAAAAGACTCATAACTGGAAGGTATATTTTCCTTTAAAGTCTCATAACTCGGGGAGAGTTTGACCCCTTATTTTCAGGTGTCTGGGATTTGCACATATGTGATGAATGGTGCTGAAATACTTGTTGTTTGCAGGTGGTGGGATTTTTTATTGTCACTGCTTGGTGATGTGTAAGTTGTCTTCCTCCCTCTGAACCGGGATGCTTTGTTTTGGTAAGAAGTGAAGGAAACGAGGAAACCTGGGCTTCCAAGACAGGAAACTTTAAAACACCCAAGCGTGTGGGTATTAGATGGGAGGTGGTGTTAGAGTGGCACCTGGTTTCTCTGAGCAGAAGCTGTGGTTCCTGCTGAATGAGGCACTGGGACGTGCCCTTGGGACTTTGTTGTAGACCCACAGATGGCTCTTCTGCACAAGCAGTTGGTGAGTCCTGTGCAGGTGCTGATGGAAATTTTTAGCATGGGATTCAGAGGGCATGAGTGAAAGGGAAGGGATAACCCCCATGTTGTTGAAATCTCCTGTGTGAATACTTACTGCAGGTAACACTGTGCATTTACGTTTGTGCCAGTTGTGGTGCCAGTTGTGATGCCACTTCTTGTAGTACCGATTCTAGCATCGCCCCTGACCCGGCTGCAGCCCCTCTCCACTTCCAGAACCACCTCTGGGGTTGTCTGGAGCCAAACCAGGAGCTCTTTCAGCATCATTTCTAGAGCTACCTCTGCAGCCATGTCAGGAGTCATGTCGCGCGTCCACCTCTAAAGCTACTTCCAGAGCAACCTTCGGATGTGTCCCTGAGCCTGTGGCTCCCACTGCTCCTCTGGAATGAATTAACGTGTTTCTCGGGCATGGAGCCAAGCTGGGGCTGCCTCCAGAGCCCCCCATTTGCTGTCTGCCAGGCGAGACCCTTCCCCACGCCGGGGCCGCCTGCCAGCCCGGGCCCACCTCAGCTTCCCCCGCTGCCTCCCTCCTTGTACAACAAGGGCACAGGGGCAGCCAGCACGGATAAGTCTCCTTAGGTTATTTTTCCCCTTTCTGCCCTGCCCGACCCTCCCGGCCCTCGCAGCAGCAGTCAATGCCGCTTTGTGGGCCGGGGCTGGCCGAGCCCTTTAAGGGCCGATGAGCTCAGGTAGAAGGAACGCGGCTCCTGCACCGGCCAGGGCCGCGCCGCGGCTCGGGGCACGTCCGGCCAGTTATAAATGGCTCCTCCGCGGCTATTTTTAGCCCAGAGAGGATTGTAAATATAAAAGGGTTTAAAGTGCAAAACTTAGCAACAGCGGCGTGTGTTTGCTTTTTTTTTTTCTTTATTTTTTTTCTTCCTTTCTCTCGTCCCCCTCCCCTTCCCCCCCGTTGGCAGGAGTGTGTTTGCAGAGGGATGGANGGTGGGCAGGAAGCCGGCGGTGAGGGGAGCGGGGGCCGCGGTGGATGGGGAGCGGAGCCGTGCCGGCATGGGGACAGGGTTCAGCAAATGGAAAACACTGACACGGGTAAAAATAGTAACAGCGATGTTAAAAATAGCATCTGGTGAAATAAACGCGCAGGAACTTCGGGAAGCCTCTTGGGAACGTTCCCCTTGTGCTCCGCTCCTGCCCCGCTCCCCCGGCCCCGCAGCCAAGCCCCAGAGCAAAGCCCGGGACGTCGCGGCGGCACCGGCCGGAGCTCGGGCTCCTTCTCGACGGGGCTGCGGGTCTCGTTTGTTGGTTGTTTGCTGAAACTTTGCGCCAGAGAAGGGGGACAAAGTCCTCCTCGGCTGAGCCTCTCCCGTAGTCCTGGGACAGACCGGTTAGAAGGTCCTTGGGGTTGTTTCTCACTTTTTTTTTCTTTCCTTTTCACTTTTTTTTTTTTGGTGGGACTTTTTTGAGGCTTTTTTTCCTGTTGTTTCTTTTTTTTTATTTTTATTTTTAATGGTGCTGGTCTTGCTTTGGTTTTTAAGACCCTTTTGTCGCTTCTAGGAGTGCAGACTTCAGTGTTGTCGTCCTGCTCCAGCCCCCCAGCCCAGGCAGCAGCGAACCCCCCCGGGCAGACGGATGATAAACCTCCCGCAGCCGTAGAGATGCGGCTCAGGGGCAGCGGCCAGCCCGGGGGTGTCGGGGAGCACCGGGGCGCCCTGCAGATGAGAAGGTGCAGGCTGTTCTCCAGGGGACCGTGGGATGGCAAAGCGGGGGGGTGGTGGGGAGCAGCAAACTGGGCAAAAGGAAAGGGTAGAGAGACCTCGAGTAGCTTGTTCTGCCGAGCAAAGGGTTGTCTGGGCCCTTCTCTCCAGTGGGGCTGGAGATGTTGAGGGATCTGGGTGTGATGGTGGTGCTGGGAAGGGGGTCAGGGAGGAGGAGAGGCCGGTGGGGTGGGCAGGGGAGTGGNTGGGCAGGGGAGTGGAGGAGATGCTCAACACGGCTTGCAGACCCCTCCCTGGAGATGTTTTAGCAGCACTGGCTATAAACGTGGCTTGTTTTGACAGGGCTAGATAACTGAGGCAGAAACAGTTGTGACATCAGGCAGATGTGCGTCCTGAAGCTGCCCCATCACAGGGCAGGGACAAGCAGAAGGTCCTGTACCTTAGGGGCAATGACGGTTTTAATCCCACCCGGCTCTTTATCGCCTGGGTTGAAGGCACCGGGTGTTTCAGGGCTGCATGTTGCTCCATCTCCTCTCTGGTTAGTATCTTGACTGGCTTTGGATGGAGGAAGCGTCCTGGCAGGCTGGAGCCGGCACAGCCCCCAGCAGAGCTGTGCCCAATAACCCGCCGTGCCCACGGCACTCCTGTGTTTGTATGCTCCTCGGCTAATAAACACGAAAACCAAACATGATAAACGAGATGACGCCAGTTTCTTATTGAGACCTAACTGATGGGTCTGGAAATCATTGGCCTCAACATGGAGGTTGATGCCTTCCCCCCTTTTTCAGGTCTTTTTCAGCCTCCGAGGTGGGTGCTGGAGGTGAAGGGGGAGGGCAGTTTATCTGGCAGAGTGAGGAAGGAGGCACATGCCCTTAATTGTATTTAGCAAACTAAGCCCTGAGCATTTAATTACTTTTTTTTTTTTGAAAGGATTGGACATTCCACAGCTTGTTTCTCTAGATCATTTTAAATTAGTTTTGATGTTTAAATATATTTCATATGAAGCCTGTCTAAGTCCTTTAACCGGTGTAGTTTTGAAAGCACAAATACGCTTTCATTTGGTAGAGTAGCTAAAAAGATACTTTTTTTTGTATTTGAACAGAGCTGTTTTGTTTTTAATTTGGTTTGTTCATAGCCTTCTAATTTGATCATTTCATATTTGATTCAGCACATAAAAACGATAAACTCCTGTTATGAATCTAAACCGAACATTCATTTTCTTATCAAAATATTATTATAGAAAAATATTAGTCATTCTTCTTGGCATAGTAAGCAAAGAAACATGTGGATGTGTTAATTTATTCCAGACCCAGCAAAGAGGGATAGTTTATATAAGTAAAATAAATAATTCTTGCCTATTTAATAATTGGATCACTTTAACAATAGTTGACTAATAGTCAGATGTCTGAAACACATCTTGCCCATTTATATTCTTTAGGGAATTGAACACTTAAAGAGTGTTTTTTCCAGGAATTGTCATTTTAAAATTGTTACCTTTTTACATACTTAATATTTGTTGCCCACCATAATTTAGTAAGGCAGAGCTAGGAGAAAACAGCTCAAATGTGGTTGAAATGAATCCCTTGGAAGTCTGCAAAGAAATTAAACTGAGATGATAAATCTTGTGAAGGGGTTTAAGAGTTATTTAAGAAATGTATTATTTTACTGCCTAGCATAGATAAAAAAGACTTTAAATCTCAGAAATAAGGGTGCATTGGTTAGTCATTTATCGGTTTTGATTGTGTTAATGGGTTGTTGAATTATGTGTTTCATTCCAAATTGCATTGTTGGTGCAGGAGTGAAAGTAAAAAAAGGGGAAGAAAAAGTTCTCAGTCCTGTAGCATGGATGGGTCTACCTGTAGAATCTGGAATTCCCCTATTTCTGCCTGTGGCTCTGGTAACTGGTTAGTTGTTGCATTGTTAGTGTTGCCTTTGGAGTTGTTTTGTTTCTGTTCCTATTTGCTTTAAACATTTTGTTACATTTTCCCAACTTGGAGAAGGCAGGTGGAATGTTTCTTCATATGGGTAATTGATAACAGCGAGCTGGGATTAACTCCTAGGATTACCTTGGTTTAGATAACAAAATTCCACCATTGTTTTGTTTTGGTTATTTTTTTTTTCTTTTGCCCAAGCTTTGAGGAAATCAATCCTCTGATTGTTCCATGGGAGTTGTTCAATTTAACCCCTGCTCTTGGCAGTGGTATGATGGTGAGGAGATTGTTCTCAGAGTACAGACATGCAGAGCAAGTATCCACAGGGATTTTTACCACCCCCTAAAATAATAAAGAATAGCCAAGTATCAGAATTTAGAGTGCAGTAATAGCTCACCATGTTATTTGGAAGGGATAACTTATATTAAAATATCAGAGAAATTGTATTTGGTTTATATAGAGAATATATTAGAGAGTTTTGAAATCATGTAAAATATCAGTAGTTTTTTTGACAAAGATCTCTGGAAAGTCACAGCTGAGGTCTTGCATTCCTTGTTTGATCGGATTTATTTTTACAGCAGTAGAATTTTTGGATGCAGGGTAGGGAATTCAGGACTGTTCTCTAGAAACTTACCAGAAGGATTGCATTTTGTTAGAAAAAAATTAGGACAGTAATTGCAAAGCAAAAAAATATCTCAAAAGAAGATAACTATCATTTCTTCTGGTAAACTTTTCCTATTGCATGTTATCACAGTAAGGACCTAAAGGGGATTGGAGAGTTTTGTATCAACCTTTTAGATATTTACATTTTTTCTTGGAACCTACCCCCCCACCCCCCCCCACCCTTAAAGCAATCCAGAGACCATAAATAAAATTTGTTAATTTAAATTATAGGATAACGTGTTTCTTCTTTTTGTTATAATTACAAATTTATACATAGGTTACTTGGATGTATATAGTTGATGTTTTTAATAATTTTGATGTATATTTAGAAATTAGTTGAGTTATTTAATTTTTTTAAGTAAAAATTATTGCATGATTATCAGATTAGTACACTTAATTTTGTTGCTATAAACTCAGTGCTAAAAAGGCATGGAGAAACTGCTTTACGTGCATTTGAAGATTATTCTGTACATTTACACTGGCTCAGGAGTCAGCCTTGTCCTGAATGTGAACTGTAATGTTAAACGTGCCATTGCAGGATCTACTGTTAAAGGAAAATTAGGGAATTTGATAGCAGCAATTATAAGTAGAAGTTTAGAAATCTTAAACGATGGGAGAAAGTAATACCAAATAATTTTGGTTTTTAGTTCTAAAAATAAAAGTCCTGATTCGTAGTGAAAATAGATTTAGAACATTTTTCTAAATTTTAAAAAATGAGGACAAGGAAAGCCAATGTTCTGAGAAGCTGTAGCATGGCATTTCTAAATAAAAGAAGGAATGCAATTAGTGAGATACCAATTATGACATTTGTTATCCATCCTTTTTCCCCAGGGATTTATATTTTTTTTCCCACCCAGGGAAAGCCAGTTAATTAAACAGAGGGAAATGCTGTGAGAGTCTCTGGTGAAAGAACAGAAACCCAACGTGTCCTTGACACACTTGAGAGCAGTGAAACCCACCAGCCAGTGCCTGGGAGCAGAAGAGTCGCAGCTCGCTGGGACGGCTCTGCCAGGAGCTCGCTGGAGCTCTGCTCGCTCCTTCCCAGCTCCTGCTCGGCTCCTTCCTGCGGGCAGGAGCTGACACTTGAAGCGCTTCTTGCTACAGGGGAGCACAGGAACGTCAGGAGGCCACGCTGGATGAGTGAACCTGTGGCTGGTGTAGCTACAAGTGTGGTTACCTACCACCATTTGGCTAAACTCTAGTCCTCTAGTCCCTTTCTGTGGGAATGTATTTTTAATAATTTTCTTGACAGACTTAAGGAAAAGGCAGCTTGGCAAAAATCCTCAGTGTATTGACTTGCTGTTTGCATATTTGGGAAGGATTCCCTTTGAAATATTCCTAAGCCTTTAGAAAACTGGAAAGGAAAAAGAAACTTATTACAGTAAAACCACTGATGTAATTAACACTTCCTAAAGTGATGCAAGGCTTTCAGTTACCGAAATCATTTGTTTCCATATCAATTACAAACCTCAGAGAGATTACAAACCTAGGTTTAATAATTTAATTTCTTCTGCCAGATTCTGCTGGTTCTGTTACTCTACTGAGATACCAGTTGTAATTGTTGAAGTCTCTGCTCTTTCTTGCTCACAGCTCTGACCCTGCCACAGCTGATGTGGTCAGTGGGGAGCTGCTTGTGGGGTTCCCTCCTGGGGACTTGGTGGTGTCAGCCCTCCTCTTCCCATGCAGGTCTGATACCTACAGAACATAAAATGTGTCATGCTTGAAAGTCAGGCCTGATTGATTTCCTTGATTTTAACAGCTCTGAACAATAATAACATGTAGTAATGATTATCTATTGATTAATAGTGCTTATCCAGATTTAATTTTCAATAAATTCCCTCTCTGCACATCCCTCGCAGTCAGCAGTACTTAGCCAGGTATCCACTGCACATCACTGCTATCTTAAAAAAAAAAAAATCACCTCTCCAAGACCTCTCCCTTAGGCAGCATCTTGCTGCCAGAACAGCCTCTGTGGAGTATCAAAGGGCATCCCCTGCCAAGAAGCGAGGTTTCTCGCAGCAGTTTTGACAGAGCAGCTGTCTGGCATAGCCAGAGCTGCAGCTGGATAGTCCCAGCTCTGCTTATCCTGCTTTTCTGTGAGGAGTGTATAAATACACACTGCTGCTCGTACAGTTACCCGTGTTCGGACTTTGTGAGCAGATAAGATGTTTGGTTGTGTCAGAAGTACTAAATGCAACGTGTGTACCAGACCCACAGAAGAAACTGTTCCCAGTGAAGACTCGCCAGCTGCCGGCAGCGGCCCCGGCTGCTGCACCGCAGTTGCTGGCACTGGTTTCTCTGCGCTCTCTGTGTATGCAGAACAACGGGATATTGCCCAAAAGCACCAACAGCTGCTGCCAGCGGGTCAGGGGGAGCCCCTGTGCGTGGTCCTTCGCCCTCTGTCATGGGCTCTGCTCAAACGCCTTCAGCAGACCGAGGGAGATGTCCCTTAGATGTCCCCAAAAACTGCCACTCTTAGGGTTCACACATCATGCGTGAGCCGTAAAATTGGTCCCTCAGCCAGATGTGGGGGTCTGGGATGGAGGTCCTGAGCTCCCAGGGAGCCTGAAGGGAGTAAAGCCCAAGCACAGAGAAGGATGGTGGCTACAGGCTCCTTGCAAAGTGTCACCCCAGCCCACCCCAGGGAGCACCCAGCCTTTGTGCCGAGCAGGGTGGAAGCAGCAGGCAGAGTTTATAAGGCTCCAGCTCCCCTTCGCGCTGCCTGGGAGCAGGACGGTGCTGGTACAGCAGTGGCAGGTCAGCGTTCCCATATATGGGAAAACCCCACTCTGATTTTTGAAGCTGTGTGTTGTGGCAGTGCTGAATATGGGAATTTTATAAGCAAAGCTGAATGCTCGTTATGTGTTTTGTGTGCGAGTATCTGGGACGCCGTCGCCGCGGTCGCCGCTGCGAGGTGCGCTTGCAGCCCTTACACAGGCAGGTTCTCAGTGGTTTCCCACCAAGTCAGAGTTTTCTAACAGCAGTGTGAACCAGGGAGATGGACAGGGAGGTGTGATGCTGAGGTGCTCTAGGAAATCAAATGACTGGAGTGTCCCCTGCACAGGATGTCTTGCCTTGGTGGCTCGGTGAACTAGCTAGCAGAGGGTAAGGATGAGCGTGTCAGCAGGTTATGTACTGGTTCAGAGGCATTATTTATTGATGTGTGTTATTTGGGTTTACACTGAGCTCATCCCTGTGCTAATCTGCTTGCTTTACTCTATCCACGTGGTTGTCTGTACAGCGAGGAAGCGCCCAGCCTGTCGCTTGTGTTATTCTCGCAGTCTGGTTACCGCCTGCCAGAGCAGCGAGTAACTTCTGCTAGAACTCCATGATGTGCTACTACTGCCTCGGTGCAGATATCTGATCTGGAGTAAGGATCAGCCAAAAATGTACCGAGGGCTCCTGGGTTCATCAGGGGCCAAGGTGCTTCTGGGACAGCGACTGGGGTTGAATTTTTCTCTTGGTTGGTGTGTGACACCCACAGCGATTAAAAAGCTGAGGAAAATGGGAGGGAAACAACCATGTCCAGCTTTGTCCTATGGGCAGAGTTGTATGAACAGCCAGCCCTCCCTCCAGCGTGTTGGGTGCTCTAAATCCACTCTCTTGGGGGTTTCTGTTCATTTGCTTTCAGGGGGAGAATAGAACATTAATTATTATTTGTAAAGGGCTAGATACTCACTACAGAACAGCACAGGCAAAGATAAATCATATGGTAGTTACTTTGGTTAAAATATTAAGCAAATATTAAGTAAAAATAGTAAAAATATTAAATAAAAATTAATACAATTAAAATATTAAGCAAAGTTTGATGCTGTTTCCCTGCTGACCGCTGGCTTTGAGCCAGCAAGTGTTGGGAAGTGCCTGGTAGTGCGTCTCACAGCTCCCCTAATGTTTATCCATTGATTTGGGGGGAGGGCTATAAAATTTTCCTTTGACACAAGCCTGACTAGTCCAGCAACAGAAGTGCCAGCATGAGCAGGATGTGAATCTAGATTTTTTTTTTTTAATTTTTAATTAACTTATTTAAAACCAACCATTTTGTAGCCCTTCAAAAAAAAATATAACCAAACCAAAATCAAAAACCCAAACCAGAAATGAAACCCGTCGGGACAATTCCTTTTGAAATTCCTTTTTTTTTTCCCCACCAAGTGCCCTGTTTTAGGGGCAGCACCTGTGAGAATGTGCCACTTTCTCAGGAGCCAGAGAGGAAAACATGACAGGTACTTGTTGGCTGGAAAAGAAAGATGCAGCAAG
Organism: Heliornis fulica; assembly: GCA_013399135.1. Classification (NCBI taxonomy): domain Eukaryota; kingdom Metazoa; phylum Chordata; class Aves; order Gruiformes; family Heliornithidae; genus Heliornis; species Heliornis fulica. The sequence goes on along the minus strand of VXBZ01002532.1, from coordinate 20,001 downwards.
CAGCAGCTAGTTGCAAAATAGCCGCTTTAAAGCCGAAGCTGCCTGGCTCTGCCAAAGCTGAAGGGCCAGCCCCAGAATGGAATGCTTATAAAAATAAGATGGTAACCATGCAGCAGAGAAGGAGTAGAGACCAGGAAGTTTCAGTGTTACATACAACATGATACTCTGCTTGGAAAAATATTGTCACAATTAGAGAGATACGGGCATGGATCCATAGTTGAAAGGCATAAACCAGTACCTATCATTAGGGTGATTTTAATCTCTCATTTCCAATTTTGTCTGTGGAAGAAACTCTTTTTGGCTTGAAAATTCTCTTGTGAAATGTTGAGCCAAGGGAGATGTGTCTCGTCTGGGGAAGTCTGAAGTAATTGGTTAAGGCTGGTTTTGAGTTATAGAGGGGGAGAAATTTGTCTTGTACCATTTCAAAAAGTACCAGTATATTGATTTATTAAAAAAATTACAGGATGATGGATTTATTTTAGTTTAACCATGTTGATATTTATTTGATGGGGTGGATTTTCAATAAAATAAAGAAAGTGTTCCTTTCATGCAACCTGATGGGGAAACAAAAACAAGGCAGCGACCTTTGAAAATGTGAATGCTGCAGCTCCTCAGTCATCCTGAGGAGCAGTGGGATATCTTGATTCTCAATACTTGAGAAGTCTGTACAGAGAAGGTTTTCCTACTTTTTTCTTTTTTTTTTAAATGGTGGAACTGGATTTCTGTCATCTTGGTTTAAAACCTAGGCTATTCCTTGACATCTGATTGCATCCAGGGAGACAAGTAAATATGCATGAACTAGTGTAAAGTCTGTTTTCACTCTGCTTCAGGAGTCACAGAGATGCTTCAGTAACCAAATGTGGGGATTGGGAGAGGGACAAAGGAGCACTGGGCTGACACTTCACCCAGTGCTGCCAGCAGGGAAGCGCTAAATTCTAGCACTTCTCTGGATTTAAAAGTGATTTCAGAACATGTAGTCAAAGTGTGAGAGAGATGGTACTAAACCTCCTGCTAGCCCAAAATCTTATAAATTCAGAAGAAAATGGTGAAAGGCTATTTAAGTGCTCTCTCTTTTGTTCTCTCTTCTTCCTCCTCCTCTCTGCTCCCAGAATGTGTTCTGCATCCATTTTCCCACGTTTTTTTATGCTGTCTTGAACATTTAACACTCTCAGCCTGGACTTCAGTGGAGCAAATGCACTCAAGTGAAATCACCCCAGGGGCTGGTGCTTTGGTAGGTTGTGATAGGTCAGGCTCTACCAGTGTCTTTAAAAACTGTTCTTCCAACTTTGTATGGGGTATGGTGTCAGCAATGCTGCAAACCCTACCAGGGCTAGAGAGGGGACCAAGAGGGGACCCAGCCCTGGACTGCACTATTTGGGTCCAGTCTTCCCCATTTGCAGCCCCAGGACATGATGCATGTACTGGTTTACATCACAACCCCAGCCTTGGTCATGTTGTAAAAAATTTCCACTCCTGCTGTCCTCTATCTTTACTAGATAATGATTTGAAAACATGTTATTAGANATATATATATATATATATGTCCTACCAAGACACTTGTTGACCACTCAGAGGTGATGCTTCTGTCAGAGATGTTGGTATTTACTTTACAAGCAAGGCAAAACTCTTTAGAACCAGCAAAAACTAGGTCTTACAAAAATAGTTTAAGTAAACAAAGATGTTTCTCTTTCTAGAGGAGGTAAATGTGCCTGTGTGAGGACATGATCCTTGTGGAGTCTGCCCCACCACAGAGTATAAATAATAAAACAAAAATCTGCAGTGGAAAAAAAAATCAGCTTTGTTGCTCTTCTTTTTTTGAGCATCTCATCGGTAGGACACATGTGGTTGGTGTGAGCTGGTGGTGTTTCCCTAATAGCATTTTCCTTGCTAGATGTCTTGTGGAACAGCAGCAGATTGTGTGACCAAAAAATTTCAGTTTTCCACCAAAAAGAAATGGGGATGTGTGTAACTTCATTGCAGGAGCAGGTTGTGCGTAGTGATGTTACGGTGTTCCACTTGCTGTCAGCTGAGCTTTGGTAAATCCCTGCCTGGATCAATCCCATGGCATATCTCAATCTTTTTTAATAGATCTAGTTGAAGGCAGGTGATGTGACTTCTGTTATTTAGCAGCTTTATTATCCTCTGCTCCACAGGTATCACCTGTATATTTTCCAGGAAGATTGTGAAAACATTTTGAAGCATGCAGGACAGACATGGTCCTTAAGAGGCATCCTACAGAGGTTCTTTCGTTGGGAAAGGATTTGTTTCTTGTTAGGATACTTGGAGCTCTATTGAAACTTATTTTTGTAGTCCGTAAAAACAGAAGGAAGATGCTGTAACCCAACTTCATGGTCTGTTTTGAATTGCTTGAAAACAAACTCTTTCCCTTGACCTTGGTGGGAGTTTGGATGAAGTTGCAGCAAAGGAATATAGCTTAAAATATAGGGTGGAGGATGGTGTCTGCCCCCTTTTAAAGTTGTGATAATCTATGAGCTTAGTTAACTTCATAAGAGGCATCTTAGAGGGAGCCTGAGCAGTGGAGAGGACTGGTATTTTAATTTCAAGAGATTACAATCATTTGTCTAGGCAGAAATGTTAATTCGTTTCTGCATCAAGCTGTATTTCTGGCTTACAAGATTTAATGCCTTTAAAAAACACCAGTCTCGATTTAAAGGCTTTAAGATGTAATACAAACACTTTGAAATGCAGTGAGCAACATTGTTATTTTAGAAAAAGTAGCAGAAAAATGTACTACCGGTGATACTATCAGCATGGCAGATATCACAGCAACTGAAACTTCTTGGGAGGTTTTCTTACAGCCTGCTCAGCTCAGACCCTGCCCGCATCAACTTTTGCCCATTTTTCAAGTCAGCAAGACTGCAAACAAGGATTTAGAGGCTGTGAAGTAGTAAAATCACAAAGGAGAGACACTGGAGTCGGAGAAAAGGGACTCTGATATTTAGTTTCTTTTTCTTGGCATTATTTATCCTCCCAAATGACAACGTTTCTAGTTTTGTAGCACAAAAGAGGCCTCGTGCTGTTCAGAATCTGCTGTAAAGTTCTAGTACAGATCATTCTGTATCCCAAACAGTTTATCTAGTTCAATGATATTTCTATTTCACAGTTACAGTTTATAAACCCTGGTCTAATAGATGATATTTTTGGAAACCTCCCGTTTATCTAACAATGAAAGCCAGTATGGAGTATCAGCTTTCATTTAGATTTTCCTGAATTCTCTCTCATTAAGTCCATAACTTTTTAATATTATTTTTTTAGTTAAAAAAAAGCTTTGCTTTTAAGGAGAAAGACTAAAAAGGGAACAATCGAAATACTAATTAAAGAAAATATTGAGAAAAAAAAAGACATGCAGCATTAATTTAAAATAAAGTAAATAACCCGGTGAGTTTTGTTACAACATTTACATCACAATCACATGTAATTTTAATCACAGGAATGTAACTGATTTACAACCTCACACTGGGAAAGCAAGAAGTAAACGTGATCAGGCCGTTGTTTTAGTTTGTGTACATCAGTCTCACATCTTAAATCCGAGCTGTGGGGAGAGAAACTGGGAGCGCGGGGAAGGGAATTGCATCAAAAACCTTTGGACAAGTTGACATCCAGAAAATGCCAATGTGCAGCCTCAGTTTTTTTGACTGGACCCAAGGACTTGAAGGCAGCTTTATGCACATAAGCAGTCGCAGTAGCACTTTCATTTCTGTCACAGAGGTCTCAATAAATGAATTGGCCATCTGCAATTAATTCGCATTGTACAAATAGTTTGAAGACTGAGTCGTCTGTCTCCCGAACAGAACAATCTATTTTTAGCTTTTCAAGCAAGCCTGTTTTGTGTTCTTTGTAGAGTCAGCGACATTCTTTCAATTTTTCAGCTTAATTAACACAAAAGAAATTGTAATCTGAGAAGGCAGCAGAAACAAGAACCCCCTGAAAACCATGAATTTGCAAGAAAGCAGAAGATGGCAGCTTTGCAAAAGATAGCTGGCAGAAAGGAAGAAAGAAAAAGCAAGTTCAGAGCAGATTGGGGGGTTTGGGGTGGATACTGTATAGGCTAAAATTTATACATATGGTTTATTGATTGACAGTGAATGCTCACGGGTCTTGCACTAATTTTGGATTCTTTATTCTGAAAATGCTGAGGGTGATAAAAAACCATTTTCACAGGAGATCATAACTACAGCAGATGAACAGAGATTTCTGTAGAATTAGGTACAGGAGTCTGGCTCGAGTGGGAACATTGGGGTGTGCTCCCTGGATGGTGGGGGGGGAACCAGATCCCTTCTGAGTGGATTTTGTGTGCTTGCAGTTGTGGGTCAAGCTTTATTTCAAGCTCAGATTTATATATATATGTATGTGTGCGTGTATACATACACTTTTATGTATATTTTTTATTAGAATCATATCTGTGCATATGTATTCTGTACTATGTTAGAAGATTTGTACTGATCATTGGAGGAAGGTGCAGCTTACTCTTCAGAGAATTCAAGTTAAAATGCTAGTTTTGGGTACAAAAAAAGGGAAGTGGAAAGCTGGATAACTAACAAAATAACTGTAATCAGTGAACATTCAGAAATAGTACTTTGAAATGAGAAGATCTCTGCCTTCTGGCAGGTGCTTTTTCTGTTTAGATATATTAAATATACAGCATTAGCATTTGCTCAGCACTAGTATTACATATGCACAGCGTGTCAGCTTCCCAATTAAATACCTTCCCAAGTATCCGTTTGTGGGTGCTTGTTTGAAATACACAAACAGAAGGGGGAGCAGACATAAACATTCAGCCTCTCCTCTTTGAACCCCAGGCCAAGAGCTCCAAAACCATGCTGGGATGTCACAGTCCCACTAGGCTGGTGGCTGCTGCAGCACAGGGAGTGGGAACACGAATTCCTGCAACAACTGGTGCTACTGTAGCCTCAGGTTTTTGAGTCACACCGTCTCTTAAAAATAAAATGTAGGTTCTAACTCATATAATGTGGAGTATGCAGAGACATTTAGTTGCCTAAAACTACAGCAAAGATCCTGATGGTATTTCTTTCCAAAATACTGTGGTAGGTGTGGTAAAAAATCCATCTGAAAGCCCTTTTGAAGGTCTATCTGTCTTTAGATACAAAGGTGCCTGTTGAAATCCGGTCTCCAGGTGCTTTTGAAAGCTGTTCCCTAATGGGCTTCACCAACCCAGCATCCAAAGTATCAACTTAATCTGGTTACTTCCTGGTTCTTGGCATGAAAAAGTTGTATCATACATTAAAGAAAAAAAAACATGCAGAAAAGGGGTTTATTTAACAAACTGAATTTAATTCCCACAACTGTAAGTACCTTAAAGTGTATCAAATCAAAAGAATCATATTTTAATCAGAAGTCAGGCATGACTTCTGATTAAAATATGATTCTTCAGTTTGTTGCAGACATGAGCTCCTGCAGGATGCTGCTGTCTTCTCTAGCTCTGGTCTGTTTTGCAAAAACAGAGCCTCACCTCTTAAAATAAGTGTTAGGGAAGATTCTTTTCACTGCCAAGGGCTTACAAGACCATATCTTCTTTTTCCTTCGTTGTAGAAACAGGCTCTGTTTTCCATCTGTAAATGAAAAGTGCAGCTGAGCAGTTGCAGGGGGAGGAACAACATCGATCTTCTTACTAAGAAGCAATAAGAGAGCTATAAAGCTGTTGCAAAGCCCCCATGTAGGGTTAAGAAGGTGTGTAGCTGGTGTGTGCAATCAGCTGGTAGCAATGCTGAAAGTAAAAGGGACTCATGAGCGGTGGTGGGATGGATGATTTGCTCACCTGGAAACTCGGGAAACCCATGAAAGTTTCCTGAAGAGCTATCTCACTCATTTTAACTTCAGGGTCTTCACAGTGCCAGATTTCATGGGCAATTCTAACTGCAGGTGGATTGCAAGATGCTGATCAGTGCTGAAAGTTGGTGATAAATATTAGATGCTACCAAAAAAAAAGGAGTTTGTGTACTTTTGCATGAGTTTGCACTATGAATTTGCCCCACACAATGTGGAGGAGGTAAAGGGAAATGAATGTGTCAACTTTTTCAGTATCTAAAAGCAAGCAGAGAAAAGTAACAGGCACCAACAAACTGGGATTTAATTGTGATTTGAGTTTTACTTGCAGATATTTTCCATTCTGGGCAATATGCAGGCACGTCTTTTGTGTCTAAGGGCTAAATATACTACTAATACATTAATAAGTGTTCACTGCTTTGATTTTTATAAAGATTTGTGGGTATTCATTAAAAAAATTCAGTGCATTAAAAACAAGACAGATTTCTGTGATCTCAAAGTTATATTTTCAGCTCTCTGTTTAAGGAAAAGTAGATTTAATTTTTAAAGTATAGTTAAATGCAGTAACAAAACAGGAAATATGTCCCAAAGTATGTTTGTTTTAAGCCCCGTAAGAAAGTCTATTTCAGGATTCCTCTGTAAGGATGTAAATTCTGAAATACCTAGTTAGTGTAACAGTTGTAAAATATGTGAGGTAGTCAATCATACCTTTGGCTTTTATACTCAGCCAGATTACTTGCCAACATAAACAAAGACTTAAAGGCTTATTTTTGAGACATTTCAGACAGAATCCAGTGTAAACCTTTGACTTAATCCGTAATATCCTAAATATTAATAAAGTATTTCTGAAAAGTAATCAAACAAAAATGTCATTTCTAACATGAAGGCATTGTCCACTTCATCCATTTTATTCTCAGGTGCTTGGCTCTTAAAAAAAGTTAAATATTTCCTTTTTTATTTGAATGCCAGGGATAACCTGTTGATAATTTTTCAGAAGGTCTGCACCCAATGTTCTCTCTTGAGTCATAAGTTAGGTCTGTAGGGCACCACACTGTAAAATAAGAGTAAATATTCTTTGCTGCCGAATCACCCATGGGAAGGACAGACAGAGCACTTGGGCTGTGGGCACCGAATGCTCCACCAAGCAGAAGGACAGAGGTCTCCATGCCCTTAAGGATTCAAGATAATTGTTTAGGTAACTGGCTGGCCACAGTCCTTCTCTATACCCTTGGCCCTGAAAATATCCTTCGCAACAGAAGTGAAGAGACTTGTGCCTAAACCCCTGTCGTCAGCTAGAAACTAACCTTGTACAAGGAGTTCTGCAGCAGGCTTCTTCCCAGAGACAGCAGGGTCAGTAGGATCAAGGACTGTGTAACAGGAAAGTAGCAACTCATCTCCAGAAACAGCCTGGCCTGCTTTCCCTGAGGAACAGCCAGAAATCAAACCTGGGTAGCGTTGTTCAGCTCTCTCATCTGTCTGTGTTCTTTGCTCCCAATTAGTGGTCTTCCCTGCCCCTCTTCAGAGACTCCAGCACGAGTCCCTTACCTCTTTCCTTTTCATGCACAAGGTGTCCTTCAGGAGGGTTGAGAAGAGGTTTCACTGCTTGGTGTTTTGGGGTTTTCTTTCATTTTCTTCACAGGCATTACCTTATTATGGCATCATATATAAATATGTAAGCAGTCTTCGTGTACTATATTCACGATGAACCAGATACCTTCAAGCCGTGTTCAACATAATGCATCCATTTGGCATAGACAGCCTTCTCATCCAGGAGGCTGGACAAGCAGACCAGTGGTATTTGTACATAGAGTTTGTTCCACATATCCACAGCAGCCCTTTGGTCAGATCATATCTGAAAGAAAACCACAACTGTATGGTACCATTTGTTCAGTTGATGCTCCTCGCTGTACTCAGAGGATACTACTTGCTGGTCTCCAGCAGTGTGAGCTACATCAAAACATAGATGATGTACTGCAGCAGTCTAGCTCTCCTTGGTAAGCAGCTGTGGTGCTTCACTGTTTGATCTGTAGACAGTGCTGACTCTGAGACTCATTCATAGTCCTTGATAGGAGCTTCTGATTGTAATTTAAAGTTGTCTTCATCACTTTCATCTGTCTTGCACAAAGCAGAGGGAACACTTCCTTGGCTGTTTCACAGGGAGGTGAGGGAATCACAAAGCCTCACTGGATCTCTTCCTGTTCTTCCTCCTCTCCACACTCACTGCCGGTATAAAACATGACGATGCTTTTTCCATGACAAATAAGGAATGATGGACCATGTCAAGCAAAAGCCAGGGGTCTAATTAAGCACAACACAAATCCCTGGGCCAGAACTTGGAACTCAACCTTCTGTTCTCTTCTCGAGGACTTGTCTGGTTTAATAATCAAAACTGGAGAGGCTTGGACTTTTAAGGGAGGGGATAACCTAAGTATTTGTGGCTTAACATTGATTTTGATAGGAGTTGTGGGTGTTCAGCTCTTCTAAAGTGTTTTTTCCTAGCTGCCATAGTTGCTTCATGAGCCTCCCTCATTTCTCACTGGCAGTCCCAGGAGAGCAAGGCTAAAATGTCCATAATTCCTGGACTTCTGGGTAAGTGATGTCCTAGTTGAAGATCTCTATGTTTAGGACCTTAATATTCTAATTATGCATTTCCATAAGTGTAACTGAGTTACTTTTCACACTGTAGTAAGTAATAGATTTTTCTGCCAAGAGGAAATTGAGGTTTCCTCACGATATATTGCTATATTGCTGCAAAGCCTGTCAGACAGTAGAGGGAGCACAAGTTAACAGTCACTTTTCCAGTGCCATGGGATAGCAGCAATAATTGCATGTAGAACAGCTAACAGGAATGGAGGAAAGACGTAGAAGGGTGAAAGTAAAGTTATATATAGTTAGTAGTACACTGGAAGTGGATGAAAGGGCTGGAGGGAACTGGTTAAATGCCTGAGTATTTGGGAGGAGCTAAATATGGCATCTTAATACAGCACGTGGCAAGAGGCCAGATCTGTTAGTTCGTAGATCTCAACCTGCTTCCAATATTTGGGTTTGAGCAGGATTAAAAACCAAGAGGGAAGTTGTTTTGGGTTCTCGTTTTGACAGTGATGGAATCTCTGAAGAGCATTTTCAGTGCTGAGGCATCCAAACCCAGATTCTCGTCCTTTGGGACCTTAGGATCCAACCTGCAATGTAGTGTTGGTTCTTCAGTCCATCTGGACCAAAATATTTGATAACTATGCTCAAAAAATAATTTGTGTGTGGCTGCAAAATGTAGTTAGGTGACCCTGACTCGCTGGAAATAAAATGTAATGCTCTGAAAACTGATGTTTGTATCAAGAATAGTGTGTCTATGTATCTTCTACCCCTGGTTTAAAAAGTGTAGCATCTCCAAGGTGTAGTTTTATTATGCTCTGTGTTAGACATGTTTACCTTACGTGGTACCAGAGCAAGGACAAGTTGCTAAAATATAAAGATTCTTAGGAATCGTCTGCCTTAATGACTTTGTTATAACTTGGGATATAAATGCAAGTGACATTTATATAACAGACTTTCCAGTATAAAAGCCAAAGTCTGTTGGCTATAAACGCTCAGAGAGCTTTACCATGAAAAATTACAACAATCAGGGGTTTGACATTACATTTAGAGAAAACATAGGGTGAGATGTGTGAATCTGCTACTTGCTTCGTTGCCTTTTTCCAAGCAGAATGGCTTGAGCTGAACTTAACTTTTTTGCTACTTAAGGAGATTATATGGTTCATAGAAAAATAGTTCAAACTGCTTAATTTTTAAAGCTTTTTTTAATAAGAAAACTTCAAAGAGGTTTGTTTTAGAGCAGGATTCAAGTAATGTAGGTAAGGTAGTTAAATATTCCCTCACTGAAATGCAGTTTGAAAAAAATGGGTTTTCATGGCACCTATACAAGTATTTCTATAGATCCTTATCTGTAAGAACAACATATTTCTTTTTTTAATTAAAGATCATTATAATTGCTAATGTATGATTGTTTGGGGGCATATGTGAGTCAAACTGTGGTTTTGAGAACACATTTTTTGAGAACACCTTGAGAACCTTCCCTGAATCCCTCGCCTTATGCTACAATGTCTCTGCTAAATTAAAAATCAGGCCCCTGCTGGAGGTTCCCCGTGTCCTTGCCAAGGAGAGAGGCACCTCCACGAGGGCAGGCGAGAAAGTTGGGGTTCATTCTCAATAATGGAGGAACAGAGTGTTGTAAGACAGTGACTGTTTTGCAGAGAAGCTGATGAGCAGTTTGAGAAAGGAACAAAATGAACCTTCAAAAGCAAAGCAAAGGGGCAGAAGAGGGGTTTGAATTATTTAAGGAAGAGATGCTCTTTCACAAAGAAACAAAAAGAAATGGCATAATGGGGCCAAGAGGTGAATTCAAGCCCGTTTGGGTTTTTTGCATGTACTTTGGTTTGTTCCTCACTTGGGTCTTTTTGTTAGCTTTTTTGCTATGGGTTTTTTTAAGATCTAAGTCTCTCTCATTAGGAGGTTGCTTTGCTAAGCTTGTGTTGCTTTATTTCATAGTCTTTTAAAGATATTAGTGGAAAACCCAAGTTCCTCACAGCCAGTATACCCTAGGGTAATGTACTGAAAGAACTGTCTCCAGAAAATTGTTCCATAAGGATTGATGTGTCCAGATAGTGGCTTACACCATGGAGTGTTCTTCAGCTCGGGTCTTCAAAGCTAGTCAGTAGTGATTCATTCATGATGTATATCTGTCTAGACATGAGAACTTGATGTGATGAAAAGGTTCTTACTCAGGTATTAAGAGACTGTAACAATTAATTACATAATTGTTACTAGGGCAGGAGGTCTCAAGTCATGGTACATTAATACTGTCATGTCTTGCACCATCTTCTCAGTGTGCAGACCAATTTGGAGCAGTTTGGATTCAGCCAGTGCATCTATGTGCTTGTACCACCTCTCCCTGGAGTTGTTTGCTCCTGCTTACAGGCTTCACATTGATGCTTCCTTGAAGAGACCTCTTGGAGGACACTCTTTGGGGCAGCGAGTTCCTGCAGCCCATTTTCTGAACCTGTGAAAATACTGCTTCAGCACTTCATATTTTTCATTTAATAACATAATCCTATTATAGTGTTCTTGCAAGCCTTGACTGCACAGTTTGATCTTGGGAAGGAGATAGTCTGTGCTGGTAGATCTTGGTGCCTCTGTTTCTGCGTTGTGGCCATCGTCGTTACAGAGTCCTTCCAGCAGCATGAACACTTTGATCCACCATGGAGGGTATGATACCAAATAAATGTAAACAAACCTTATCACCAAGATGATGGTCACAAAACAAAATGGGGTTGGATGGAGAGCTATTTTTGGTGTGGGACAATTGCCTTGGTCTGTTTTGACTGCCAGAACTTTGAATTTAAACTCCCTCACTAGTTTCCTCACTCAGGGAAAGCAAAACCGGGAAGCTTAAACTCCACTTTTCTTTCAACTGAATATTAATGGCAAACATTATGAGGTACTTGCTAGGCTTTGTAATAATACACATGTCCATTCATGAGATGGTCCAGACAGAGCAGAGGATTAGGAATACAGAATTTAAGACTGGATTCAAAAAGGCAGCACAGGAACTTCAGGCTCCAAAATATCCTCTGAAAGTTTGGCTTTATTTCACGCTGCCGGCCAGGATTCTCCTTACAGCACCACGATATTCATAATAAAGAAATAAATTAAATCCACCCCTTCCTGTATGCCTCATAACACACAGCACTGTGCATGCTCAGCACATGTGTAGTTTTGATAAAGAGACATTATCGAGCCTGAAATCATTTTAAACCAAACAAATAATGTGGCTGCCCAGCACTTCCTCTGGAAGTAGTTCCTTGGACAAATCTTCCTTAACTCTCACACGTGTGGAGTTAGTATATACATCCCTCAGTAACACCAATTCATGGGAGGAATTTTTCAGAATAAATGTCTGGCTGTGTATTTTATATATAGGGTGTGAAATGCAGCCATGCAGGAGGGCCCAGCCCGGGACTGCCAGTAATGGGGGGGAATGACTTGGCATCTTCCAAACCCCCCAGAGCACAGGGTTGGCAGGGGGGCAGGTGTCCCTGTGCCATCACCCCAGGGATGGTGACTGAGGACAAGTTGGGTTATGGGTCACTCTTCTTGTCTATGGGCTGGCAGAGGAACTGCAGCTGGTGGAAGCAGGGCACAAGCCATTGGATCCCTGCCCCTTGCAGCATCCCTGGGTTGTGGGCTGTGCTGATGGCAAGGTGGGTCCATCCACTGCTTTCCACTGGTGTAGCTCTGATCCCACTGAGCCAAGGGGAATGGGGCCCTCCCCCTGCCTTCACACCGAGCTTGTGGGGAGCTCAGTCACTTGGGGTGACACCCTGAAAGTGGGTTCAGGTCCCAGGGGTGGAGCAGTGTGCTCCTCGCCTCTGAGGACTGCGGGCTCAGCCACACTCTGTTTACATAGCGTAGACAAGGCTGTAAAAAGCCGATTGCTTCAGAAGCGAATGGGTCACTCCTAGACAAGAGAGCACGCACAGAGCAGTGGAAAAACAAATTCGTTATTCTAACACCACAGAGCATAAAGCAAACCTGGAGGTGACCTGCAAAAGAACACGGCACCAGGCTTCTGCCCTGTTTGCAGCTTTATGTGCTACAAAGAAAGATTGAGAAGTGTGCAGGCATTTTTTTTCTCTCTTTTTTTTTTTTTCTCTTTTCAAAATAAAAAGTATCTTTGTCTGGTACTTTCAGTGTAGCAAGCACGCTGATTCTGGCTTCCCTTGGTTTTGCTGGAGGGCCTGTGGGAAAAGAACTCAACAAAACCAGAAGCTTTCTCAGCGTTTTCATTTAAGAACAAGTACTAAGATTTTGAACTGTGCCTATTTTTTCACCCAAAGTTGCTGAGAATGTCTGAGTTAAGGAGGTGTTAAGAAAAGGAAGACAGGCTATTAAAAAAAAATTGTTTCCTATTTGAATAATTACTTTCTGATGAAACATGTAGCAAGCAGAAGGGCTTAAAGGTCAGTGGTGAGATCGGGGCCCTTTGGTTCTCGATACTGTGCAGACATGTTGGAAGTAAACAGCTACAACCTATGTGAGAGAGGCAGATAAAAGATAGTTGGAAAAAGAGGCACAGAAAGGGGAAGTGGCTTGTCCAAGGTCACACACGGATCGGTGGCTGTGCTGGATCGACCCATCTGTGGTAGATCAGGTCTCCTGGATCCTGTTCCCTGTTTGTTCCTCATGCTCATCTCTCCTCCACTGACATTTTGTAAGTGTTCAGACAGTCCTGAGTGTCCCCCTGCACCCGGATAGGAAGGGATAATCCTTCACCTCTGCTGCTTTTAATACAGCAGAGGGAAAAATCTCAGTGTTGGACCACAGGTTCTGACCCATCCTGGGCTGGGGCTGTTTCCAGCCCCTGACTCCTGCCTGGTTCCCACAGCCCTGGCAGTGGATGTCTCTCACTGCTTTGGGGTATGGCAGCAAGAGAAACCTTTCCTTGCACATCTCAAGACTTGGAGATGATTCATTGTTTTATACACATTTCTAAAATCTTAAGACACAAACCCAGACTCCACTGGGAAGTCTTACTTGGAACAGGAGGAAGAGGGGTAATTCTGCAACTGCCCTGGGGTGTGTGGGGCACTCTAATTGAACATCAAGGCACTTAAGAAGTAAGGATGCTGTTAGCTTGCCAGACAGACAGATTCTTCCAGGAAAAATAGGGTACAAGGGACCCCTATTCTATAATTGCATCTGTGTAATTTCAGGATCTAGGCTCAACATTTTTTTCATCTACAGAAGAGAATGGGAGAAGACACCCTTTATAAAAGGGAACAGTTTGGGGCCTTCAGCAGTGCATAGAAAGAGGAGCAAAATCACAATTGTGTTTTCCTTGCAGATTGTCTCTAATAATGGCTCTTGGTGTTGAGAATACTGTGGTTTGCTAGCACTAAAATGTAACATTATTTTAAGCATTAAAGCCTGAACATCATTCTATTTAAAAAAAAATGTAAAATGAGGAGAGGAATGTTTACAGCATATTAAAACCTGTGTGACAACTTAGCAAGAACTATTTTAACAATCCTCTTATTCCCCTTCCTGTTATGCACCGTAAAATGAGACCGCAGTGTCAGTAATACATAACGTTTGTGCAGGGGGATAACTCACCGTGCTGCTGGAGAGCAAGCTGGGTCAGCCTGAGCACAAGCCACGCTCAGCCCAACTCCTGCCCTGCTCCAGTGGGAACTGTGACTGGTGCCAGGCTGCTTGGCTGCCTTGTGTGCTGGGACGGTGAAGCTGGGAGCCTCTTCTTCCCTGCTGACCCCTCCGGCAGGAGGAAGGCTCTGGAGTTTTGTGCTCCTTTGCAGGAGCTAACTAGAACCTGGAATTTGGAAAACAGCCTCTACTACTACTGCCTGGGTGGGTTGTGTGACCCAAACGAACAAGGGTTAAAGCAGAATAATTCTTTATAAAGAAGTCTGTGGTTGGGGATAAGTCTGGAGTGAGTGTGAACAAATATTGAAATGAAATCTGAGATTTGCTCCAATTTTACTTTTTTTTTTTTTATAATCAGCATTCCATATGTGTTATGCAGAGCAGGGATGTGCTGCAACTGCTGTTACGTGAGAGGGGTGTTTTAATACAGGGCAGCACAGAAAGCATGAGTAGTGAGAAGGAGTATCAGGGAAAAAACCTGCAAGAAAATAAGAAAAGCTACTAGGTGAAAAGCCCTTACTCAGTGTTTTGCTTCCATAATCCCAGGAGTTCCTTAAAGTCTCTTCTAATGTTTCTGAGAAAAATCCTGGAAGTGAAAGGAGGGAGGCAAGGGGTTTGTTTTTTTTCTTTGGTTTAGAGGAAGGTCTTGGTTAATTCTATTAGTAGATTTTGGGCTTCTTTTTATTTAAAAACAAAACAAAAATCCCTCTCAAGTTTAGAATTTCTGTATGGAAGAATTCTTCTTCTTTGCCAGAGAGGGAAGTATCTCCTTTTCCTTCTGTTTGTTTTGGAGGATCCCTACTGAAGTGTTTTGTGTTTGTTCTTTATTGAATACATTAGCGGTGCATTCATTTCTTCCTGACAATGCTCGTGGCACCGCACTGGGACAGGCTCAGCTTTCCCATAGGACAGACTTGTCCTGTACTGGAGGACCCTGCTTTGCCCTCCCTGACTGCTAATGGATTCATTTCCCACCTTGTTTACCTTTTAATGCTTTTTAAAGTGATTTTTTTTTTTATCCTGGCTGCTGCAAAGGAAACAACAATCTGTTTGCTTTGTTTTTCCTTTTTAGATTATTGTTTGACTTTAATTTGTTTGTTTCTCCATTAAACCGCCTTGAGATTACTCAAGGGTTCCTTGTTCAGCAGGTCAAAGGGTAACTTGGAGACTTTGAAACCGTCTCCCTCTTTATCACCAAGTTTTGTTCTTGTGAGAGTCCAAAGGATTTTGCAGGACGATAGCTGGTGGCGGATGCCTCCATCTAAGGAAGGCGTGAGCAGCAGACCGGAGTCATTTCAAGAGGTCACAGGAACCTTTATAGTCTTCAAAGCAGATGAAAAAACCACTGATTTAAGTCTAAATCAGAACCTTAATTAATCCTCTTGGATAACTAACGAAAAGACTACTGGGGATTAAATACACTGAGACTAATAGGTCTGACACTCAGCCACTTCCATGGCCCAGGAGGAAGATGCACAGTTCTCTGTTCCTGAAACTACCAAGTTTTAACTGAGTTCAAAATGGAGACATAGCAGTGCACAAAAATATACAGCATGTGCTATTAAAAAAAAAAAAAAGTCGTTTCTCTGAGGTGCCAGAGGTAATCCCTGCTTTTAAAAAAGGGAACTCTGAACTGCTCAGCCAAGTGCTGTGAATCTGTAGGGCCGGGAAGCCAGAGTTTGTGTAATGTAGGGTCCTTAACAAAAATTCACAGATCCTTTGTGTTTCTGCTTACAATTTTAATCCTCAAAGATGCTGTGCACAGGGGCAACTTCTTCTGCACCTGTCTAATATAAATTCACTGACTGTTTATTTTTTCCCAGTACTTTAAATCCCTTGAAAACCTTAGCAAGGGGAGAAAAAAAGCACCTCTAAAGTCTGAATTTCTTACAAAGATAATAAATTCCACATGAATCACAGCATGGAGAAGATTGCATAGATTTTTACTCTGTTTTTTTTTTTTTTTTTTAAACAAAGCAAGGTATAGACATTATCCTACAATAGCAAATATTCAGGGCTAGGGGGTAGGGATAATAGGGTTGCAGATTCTCAGTGAAGAAAGATTAAAGTGTCTTCCCCTTGAGACTTCTCCTGGACTTAATTAGCAGCTCTGAGCTAAACTCTTCGGAGTACAGCGGTCTCACAGGTCTGAGGACTAGGGAGAGGAGATAACTGAGATGCTTGGCTGTAACTGCATTTGCAGGTTTGTAGGGAAGTGTTTGGTGTACTCCGATCTGCTCCTTGACAACTTTAATCAGCGAATGTTCTGTTTTCATTTGTGGCATCTTTTTCCATGCAGGCAAGCCTGCATCTCTTTTGGTTCATCCTGATACCATAGAGAGGAATGTTCCAAAGTTTGCAGCCTAGCTTTCAAGTGGAAAAGAGTCTAAAGTAAATCAGAGATAAAGGTGTTGCTGTAGGAACGATTTGTTTCACGTGTTCCTCAGATTAATGGAGCTCTGTATCCTTCCATGAAGAAGACTCGCTGAAAATAGGCTGTTTCCTATAAACAGAAACAAAGGAAATCACACAGTTAGGTCACCACTATTGCTTTTACTTTTTGAGCTACAGCTTTTGTCTTCTCTGCTGTGTCCCCTCAGCCATGGTAGGAGCTAAAACAGAGGCTGACTCCAGTGGCACGGAAGGCTGACAACCTCCTCCAAAGCTGCAGTGCCATTTCGGTATGGTTGCTAAGGGATGCTCAAGCATGATGTCGTCTGGGTCTTCCCTTCCAAATGAGCCCATTGGTTTGGTCACAACTCCACCCCCATAGTTCACAGCCAAAAGTTTATGAGGTCATGTTTGCTGGGGACAGCACGAACCCGTAAAGAACTCTGCAACTGTCCCATCTGAAAACTAATGCACCCTTTCTTTTGTCTGGAGGCTGGGGCATCCAGAGTGCTCAGTACTTGAACTTCCTAATGAATGGGAATTGTTTGCAATAGGAAAATAAGGGTGTTTTTCACCTGGAGGGTTTGGAAGTCATCTGTGGTGCAAGCTTGACATCCTGATCTGGAGCTCACAGTCACTTGTAAAAACAGAGCAACTCAGGTCAAGTCAGAGCCTGATGGACTGAGAATAAAACTGATGCAAAGTCGTAAGCAGGAAGTTTTATCCATTAAGTTAGAAATAGAATGGACTTCAATAGGACTACATGGCTGAGCAGAGTACATTGTTTACAGGATCAGGCCATTATTACAAATCTTCCCTCAGTCTCAGGCACCAAACAGTTTCAGGGGAAAAAGCTGTGGGGGCAGAATGGAGAAATCTGAATTTGATCTGTAAGTCTTCAATGTTCATCATCATCTGTGTAAAGTCTTATCTTCTGTTAACTTAAGTAGTGTGGGATTGAGTCAGAAGATGCAAGTCTTGTAATGTCTTTTACAGCCATGTGCACTTCCACATTCAGGTCACTTTGCATTTTTGGAAAATATGCCTGCCAAGCAGCAGTGTCCTTTAACACCCTCTTTTTTTAATATTTTCAAGTAGGCTTTTATCTCAGAGTCAGAATGGCCACACATATAGTTATCTTTGCATTTATTTGTTACTAAGACTGCAGGTTCTTCAGAAGTGGGCTTTAATTTTACAGTGAGGTAAGATTCAGATTTAGCCTGCCCTTTCCATTCTGATGGCAGCAGTGTTGTGAAGCTGAAGTTCACAGGTTTTTACAAGATAGTTCCAACAAGAAACGAGGTTTACTGTAAAGACACATCAGTAGCTTTATGTTATTTAAACAAATAAAAAAAGAATTAGAACATTTGATGTCATGTTGTGCTTGGTCTTTAAATGGGGTTCACCTAATCAGGACAGCACCAGAAAAAAATCATGGCAATTTGGTGGGTTTGTGAAGTAGGGTTGGTACCTTGCATCCTGTCATATTTCAGAAAGACAAAAAGTCTGATAGGCTGATAGGTTTTTTGGGGAGTTTTCTTTTTGTTTTCTGTAGCTTTTGACACTTCAATAAAACTTGCAATACAAGGAGCTAATTCTCAGTTCTGTGATGAGTGACTGGGAATTTTGTGAATTAGCTGTTTTCCTTTCTCAACTCCCTCTTTAGGTTTTGTTCAGCGGCACAGGGTGCATATAGCAGGAGTGCAGNCTCCCTCTTTAGGTTTTGTTCAGCCTAAAGAGACAGTGGCACAAGGTCCATATAGCAGGAGTGTAATGGCTGATGGCTGTTAAGAGTTTAACTTCACAAGCCCATCCTGGTTTGTGTTTGGGACAAGGATGGGTGCACACTGCTGGACAACGGCATTACCACAGCACTGACTCCCTTATCAGTGGATGCTTTGGCGTGTTTTACCGCTCCCCTGACCCTACGTTAACACCACTTACTGTTCACCAAAATTTTAGCCTTTTGTGTACCTCCAGTGATAATTTTTACCTTGTTTGTGTGTTTCTTTGTGAACCTTTTGGAGGTTGAGATAGACTCCCTTCCCTGCCAGCTGGGCACCTGGAGGGAGGCAAAGCCTGGAGCCTGGGGTAGACTTTCCCTGCTGTGTGAGGTGGCAGATACTGGCATTTCTGCATTCTCTTCATACCTGCGACCATAAAAATGCTATGAGATTTTATAATTTTCAGCCCAAATTCTGCTTTATTGATTCATATATACCTTGTAAATGCCACAGTTAAATATATTTGAGTAACATATATTATGTGGAAACAATACAAATGTATAAAAGGCCTATAAAAGATACAAGGAATTATTATATTCTTTGCCTCAGATGAGAGGCAATGATCACCATTGCAGAGACAAGTCTTTTACAGACCTTTTAAAACTGCCTTGGCCTAACACAACACCTGGAGAAGGCCGTGAGAGGCTCTCCACTGACTCCAGAGCTCTTAGGCTCTTTATTCCCCAATGTTATGACTTTTAAAAATAGACCAAGTGCCAATAAATCCACAAAGAGAGATTTGGTGGTGGTGGTCCCTGAGTCTCCTGAGGCCAGGAGCAAGGGCAACTGAAGAGATGTATCTGATGACACTGTGACCTTGTAGTTGTTTGCTCTATTCACGTAATTACTGTGGGTGGTTCTAAATATAGTACCTGGATGACATAAGAAGGTGTGTTCATGGCAATAGTATTATAGATAACTGAATTTTGCAATTGAGTATAAGTTTATGTATAGTAAAGGGCATTTCACTAATCTCAGGGAGAAAAACTACTGGTGTATTTTAGGGCACCAGATTTTACAAAGAGCCGGGCACCAATCTGTTCTCCAGACGTAGCTGATAAGCCGGTGCACAAAAACCACTTTGTCATTTATATAACGAGGTTTCAAAAAAAAAAATTAATTAGAAAACAAAATGGAAACCACATACAGAAGCAGTTGCACGCAGCAGGTAGTACCCCCTGGTTCCCCTCCATCCCAGCGGGTCCCTGGCCGCAGCCCTGAGGAGGGAACTGCGCTGCGTGCGGGGGAGCAGCCCGGGACTCGGGAAACGCCTTTGGCCAGAAACACCCGCGGTGGTGAAAATCACCTCACGCACACCAGGGCCTGCAAGGACCGGTCAGAGCTCGTCATCCGAGACAACGTACACATCTATACGCACGTTAAGCGTTTCGTACAGCCGCTTCTGCAGTAATTACGTTTCAAGTGTAGTGCAAAGCGCCGCGGGGCGCGACTGCCTACCAAAATAACCCGAATTCTATGGATTTAGCTCCTAACCCCCGCAAACGTTTTTCCTCAGCGCCTCTCGTCCCGACAAACTCTTCCCAAAGACCGCTCGCCATCAGGGCGGCGGCGTTACCGCCGTCGCCGGGCCAGAGAGGGGACGAGGGTGCCGTTAGTTTCAGCACCGCTCAAGACGTTCCCACCCTACCACCGCACCAGCGGCCGCCGGAACGGTGCGGGGTCCCTGCGCCACCGCGGGGCGAGCGGCGGGGCCGGTTCGAAGAGGGCGCCGGCGGCGGCGCGGGCTGACGCGGGCTGTCATGTGAGCGGCCCCGCTCCCAGGGTTCAGTGTGGGCCTGCTTGCCCC
>VXBZ01002530.1:137752-222219 GCA_013399135.1 Heliornis fulica | reverse complement strand
ATGGCTGTGGAAAGGCTGCATGATGTGTGAAACTTCCAAGCCCTGTCCATGGGAACTGTCACAGAATCACGGAATCCCAGAATCCCAGAATGTCAGGAGCTGGAAGGGACCTCAAAAGACCATCCAGTCCAACCCACTGCCCAAGCAGGATCATCTAGAGTAGATCACACAGGAACGTGTCCAGATTGCTCTTGAATGTCTCCAGAGAAGGAGACTCCACAACCTCTCTGGGCAGCCTGGCCCAGGGCTCCGTCACCCTCACAGGGAAACAGTTTCTCCTGACATTCACATGGAACCTCCTCTGCTCCAGCTTGGACACGTTACCCCTTGTCCTGTCACTGGCCAACCCTGAGAAGAGTCTGGCTCCATCCTTCTGACACTCACCCTTTCCATATTTATAGACATTAATGAGGTCACCCCTCAGTCTCCTCCAGGTTCAAGAGCCCCAGCTCCCTCAGCCTGTCCTCAGCAGGAAGATGTTCCACTCCCTCCATCATCTTGGTGTCCCTGTGCTGGGCTCTCTCAAGGACTTCTGTGTCCTTCTGGAACTGAGGGGCCCAGAACTGGTCACAATACTCCAGGTGGGGTCTCACCAGGGCAGAGCAGAGGGGAGAAGGACCAAGTCAGGGGAGACTGACAGAACTGTGCTGGAAAGCCAGAGGGATCAGCCTGAGAACACAAATCTGTCCTTGACACTATTTTTCTCCTTCCTGTGACATTACAAACCATTTAACATTTTTTCTTCTGATGGTTACTAACTAATTGCTCTCTGGCTCCTTGCCTTGCTGCTTCTCACTGAGAACACTGAATGATGTGAGTGAAAGCAGACACAAAAGACCAGTGATGGGTAGCTCTCTGAAGAACATTTAATTCACTGTTAATGTACTAAATTGCATCCAGTGCCATTAACATGACTCATCTGAGTCCATTCATCTCTGGCTTTGCTCAGTCCATCCTAGCTGGAGTACCTGGGAAGGTGTGACTCAGGGTAGGTTGTTCCAGCACATGTGTGTTCCTGACACCAAGTGTATCTACACCTTTGACTATGCAAAGAATTAGATGTTGCTAATTTCTGTCAGGAATTGCAGCCAGCAAGGCACTGTGCCTGTTTCCTTCAGTGTTGTGCACCACAAAAATCCCATGTTTCATGATAGGGATTTCAAGTTAAACACCAACATACCTAGAAGAGACCAATTTTTATCAGTACACTCACTTGGCTGATCCTTTGCCTTAAAAGGGATGATGGACACATTTTGTCCACTGAAAGTATTTTCTGTATTTTTTTCTGCTTGAGAAGACAAAATATGTAATGAAATTGGAGATGAGAGGGCAATACTGAATTAGAATAGATATTTTACACATATTTTGCTTTCTGAAGATGACACCAAAGTCCCATTTCAATGTCTGTGTGCATCAGATGCACAGAATCAGCCAGATTTTCCTTCTCCAATCACATCTGGTTACTGCATTGTCAGACTGAGGATATTAGTCTGGGAGGGTATCGAAATGAAAGGTTTTCTCCTCCTAAACAACTTACAGCAGTATTATTTAGGTAAGGTCTTCTTTCAGGCTTGGCTCTGCCATCACAATATCATAACTGCAGGCTGGAGGAAGTATCCACAGAGTAGAGATACTTTCTGTTCAGGTTGAAAAACTGGTTTCTCCAAAGTGCCTTTTTTCAGTCCAGCATCAGGATTTGTATGAACAAAAGCCTTTCTCCAAAGGAAATAAAAACCCCAACTCATTTAAGGTTATATCATAGAAAATGATGTAAAGCAAATGCAAACAGGACTTTCATCTCCAAAGACTGATGGATTTAATTTACATCTCAGCTGTAACACATTTTAGTTGGGCCAGGGAGGGTATTGTCCTGCTCTGCCCTGTGCTGGGGCGGCCTCACCTTGAGCTCTGGGGTGCAGTTTGAGTGTCACAGGACAAGAGGGACATGAAACTATTGGAGAGTGTCCAGAGAAGGCAACAAGGATGGGGAAGGGTCTGGAGGGGAAGTCTGACGAGAAGAGGCTGAAGGCCCTGGGGTTGTTGAGCCTGGAGAAGAGGAGGCTGAGGGGAGACCTCATGGGGTCTGTGGCTTCCTGCCGAGGGGCAGCGAAGGGGCAGGCGCCCATCTCCTCTCTGTGGGGACCAGGGACAGAACCCGAGGGAACAGCATGAAGCTGTGCCAGGGGAGGGTCATGCTGGGTGTCAGGAAGAGGCTCTTTCCTGAGAGGGGGTTGGGCACTGGCACAGGCTCCCCAGGGAAGTGGTCCCAGCCCCCAGCTGGGCTGAGGTCAAGCAGCGTCTGGACGATGCTCTCAGTGCCCTGCTCTGACTGGGCTGGTCCTGTGTGGAGCCAGGAGTTGGACTCCATGGGCCTGATGGGTCCCTCCCAGCTCAGGAGATCCTGGGATTCTACATCTTCTGTGAGGCAGGATTATCAACACTTCAACCACAGTTAGTGTATATAAATAAGCTCTGCAAGGTTATTGTGCTTCCTTCTAATCTTGCAGAAGCACAGACAAGTACCAGGATGATCAGAAATACAACCCTCCCTGTCCAGAGAACTCAAGGTAGCACCAAGCTGCAGTCAGTCTCCCCATTTCCAAACCATCAGTAAGATCACAAGGCCTTTGTGAAGCAGCCAGTGCTATGAGGAGTCTTCAGTTACATCCACAAACCCTTTAGACTAAAAGGTGCAGGCACACAACAGCACAACAGGAGTGCCCACAGCACGGTGTCCCACCGGTTCACGAGGCACTGATCTCCAGCCAGGCACAGGGCAAGGGCTGTACTGGGGAAAACACACAGAACATGCCTTAGGGATGCCAAAAGCAGAGCATGCCATGCTCCATCCTCCACCAGAGGCTGGCAGATGCTGCAGAAACCTTGGCTTTTGTTTGATCAGGTATCTGGGAATCACTGTGCTCCTGGTGCTCACATCACTTCATCCAGAGTTCATAGAAAAAGCAGAGCTGCTCTGAGAAGATCTACAGAAAGAGGAAAAAAAAAAAGGCTTTGGCCAGGAGAAAGTTAGAAATCAATTAAGTTAAGAACAGCATATTTTAGCTGCTGGAGAGAAAGGGCAGGGAAGGATCACTGTACTGGAAGAGCTTAACTTCTCTTGGGAATTACCTTGAAACTTTCCCTTTTCCAGCAGTCGGAAGAGCTGCTGATCTAACAGTTTAGACAGACTGTATAGTTAAAATAGCTCACATTTAATGGGATTTTTTTGCAGGACTACAGATGTGACAGGTATAAAGGCCAATCCCTGGGAGTCACATAAAAGAGAAATAAGAGCAGAATCTGGAGCTATGGAAATGGTTCATCTCTGAGCACACTGAAGAAATGCACAGGTGAGTGATGCTGAAGGGTGATGGGCGATGGATGAGGCGTACAGAGATGGAGAAACTCCTGGGAGCAGCACTCTTCTCAACAAGACCACTGTTGACTCATTTGTTGTAGAATGAAACATTACCAGTAATTGTTTCTGAGCTTGTCCTCTCCCTCCTGTGTGACTAAGAGCACATATCCATAATGGCATCACAGCTGCTGAAAAAAACACTCTCTACTTTGGGTTCTTTTGGGAATCTGTTGGTGGTTCTGCACCCAATTTCACCAGCAAGTGAGCAGCACTTGGAAAGGCTTCAGAACATGCTTACCTCAACCAAAGGTTTTGGATTTGCAAAGATTCACAAGGTGCATTATGAGGAAAAAGTCTTCCAGGGCAAGATGTGATTTCAAAGATCTGACTGTCTTCAAATGGCTGAGGAAGCCTCTCTACCATCTACAACAGAAAACACCCATCCTGTTTCTGTCATCCCGAGGGTTATGAATGTTGGTGGCACCTTAAGAGACCTGGCTCTTGGCTTGTAAAGTAAATCAGTGTGTCCAGATTGGTTCATCTCAGGCCAAGGAACTGTGTCCACAGGATGGTGAGCAGAAAATGCACAGGAGCCATGAAAATACTTGTGCACTGCAGAATAGAAAGTCTAAAGTTGATGTCTTTATAATACAGCACTAAGCATAGGTATGGCCAGAGAGACAGAGCAAAGGTGTCTGTCGATGGAATGAAATTACAGCATTGGGAAATGTTTGGGATTGTTGGGTCAGAAGTTATGATGCAACAATGCTGAGAAGGAGATATAAAATCAACACCTCTGGCATTAATGCCAAGCAGCAATAAACATCTAATAGGGAAGAATAAAAGTGTGTTTCAACAAAGTAATGAGGAAAATATGACTAAGTAATCACACCCTGTGAGAAAATAATTTTTATTTTTTAATAATGGTGACTCAGTCCCAGTAACATATGCAAAGCAACCGGTTCTGACGTGCAGATAATTAGAGAGCTACCAATAAAAGAACAATCATAATTATAAAGATCAAAGTATTACATTATCTCCCACATATCTATGAAAATGTCTGTAGGGGTACCAAGAAAGTGGGTAAACAGCTTTCCATGATGCTGCAGCCAGCCATAACACACTCTAGTAACTTTTACATGTCTCAGAATCATTGTGGCTAAGAGAGAAAATGTTGCTCCAGCCACTGATACCAGCTGTGTATAGGTAAGATCATAAATGAAGAAACCAACCACAAAGTGAAGTAATAATTTAAAACTCCCATATAGAATCACACAGGATCACAGCCTCACAGAACTGTAGGGGTTGGAAGGGACCTTGAGAGACCATCGAGTCCAACTCCCTGCCAAAGCAGGTTCCTAGAGCAGGTCACACAGGTCCAGATGGGTCTGGAATGTCTCCAGAGAAGGAGAGTCCACAACCCCCCGAGCAGCCTCTCCCAGGGCTCCTCGTGAAGTTCTTTCACTTATTCCCATCAAAGTTTAACTCTCATGTACAGACATCCTTTGTCTTTCAGGGTTGGAATTTATGTTTTCTAGAAGCTATTTAAAGGCAAGACTTCATTTCCAAAGAAGGGTCCATCATGTCCTGTTCCCTCACAGAAACACTGCAATAGTGCAGCAGTGTTAGACAAAAGATCACAGGTAAGGGGGGTCTAACAGGACATCACAGCTGAGCCTCTACTCCATGATAAACTCCTCACCATCCATTGATTGAGGTCAATGTCAAAACTGCTGCTGTTTTCCACCCAAAGCTACCACAATGTAAACACTTGTGCCTGCACAGATAAAAAACCCCCCATAGTTGCCCACACAAATACACTCCAAACTTAGATTATGCCCTTTCCTACATGGAGCACAGGATTGTCCCCCATGTTACACAGCCCTGGTATCTCTTTCCTTGAAAGCAAGCTGATCACCATCCCAACCTCCCTTCTGATAAGCTGAATCCTTGGGCTCTCCAAAGCTGGACTCAGTGATACTCTGTAGATTCTACACATCTCTTTCATCAGTTCAAAATAATCTTTGAGTGACTGGAAATCTGCACAAAATTTTAAATCACAATTTAAAATTACATCATTGAATGCCCACTGCTGTGTGCAGACACAGGAGTGTTTCCTGGGAGTGATACTACCAGAGTTTGGGGAAAACTCACTGAAAGGCTGTTCTACTAAAATTTATCACTAAGTGTTCCCAAAGACAGTACCAAGAACAAGTTGTCTTTGCAGGAAAAGACCTACATTCTTAGAGGTTCTATCTCCACAAGTGTCAGTCACTGGCTGTTGTGCAGGCAAAATGAAACAAGACTCACATACAGGGTGCCTGAGTTCATATTTCTCCAACTCTGAAGTTAAAAAAGAGTAACTAGGTGGTTCTTTCACCACTGGTCCTCAGGACAAAGTGACTACAAAGAACAAAGGAATTATTAAAATGATTCTCCCTCACTAAGTAGCCAGCAACACACTATCTGAAACAAAATCTAACACACAGCCACCCACCTGAAATTATAGCGCATGCTTGGTGTGAATCAGCACACAAACACAATACCTGTGGGGAGGGCTGTCCCAAGCCCCAAAAGAAATTCCCCTTAGCACATCACTTTCGGCGTGAGCAGTGGGGCTGGCACACTCCATGGGAAGCTGGGCTGCCTCCCAGGTGACACCCACCCAACCAGCCATAAATAGGGATCCGTGAGGGCAGGAGGCTGCAGTCAGGTTCTCGGTGTCGAGCTGTGCAGTGGGCTTTGCATTTGGGCTGATATCTGATTACTTCCACCATGAGCTGCAGCATCAAGAGAACATCTAGTACCTCGTACAGGAGCGGTGGAGGAGGAGGAGGAGGCATCTGTGGTGGTGGCAGTGGCGGTGGCAGGAGCTCCTCGGTCTCCTGCAGGCGATACGCCTCCTCCGTGATAGGCGGTGGGAGCTATGGTGGGGGAGCGTGCGGCGTGGGCTACGGAGGGGGCATGAGCGCTGGCAGCCTTGCTGGAGGCTTTGGAGGTGGCTTTGGTGGTGGCTTTGGTGGTGGCTTTGGTGGTGGCTTTACTGGAGGCTTTGGTGGTGGCTTTGGTGGTGCTGGTGGGGACATGCTCCTCAGTGGCAATGAGAAGGTCACCATGCAGAACCTCAACGACCGCCTGGCCACTTACCTGGACAAGGTGCGGAGGCTGGAGGAGGAGAACGCTCAGCTTGAGCACCACATCCGGGAGTGGTACAGGAAACAAGCTCCCAGTGTGTCCAAGGACTACAGCCCCTACTACCAGACCATCGAGCAACTCCAGAATCAGGTAGGACAACCCTGATCCAGTAAGGTCCATCCCCATCTGCACAGACAATCTCCTTGCCCTGGCACTGGCTCTACAGGGGTGGGGGTGTCTGAACGGCCTCTCTGGGGGTACCGCAGGCACAGCTCACCAGGAACTGAAATCCCATGGTGTGCAGGTGGGATTGTCTTAGATGGAAGGTCCAAAGCCCTCCCTCATGATCAGCTTTTTTTTAGACTGAGACAAATTACAGCACCAGGGACAAAGCCTACACTTCCTTATTTACTGAGACACATGGGTGTTGGTGATCACCCAGCAAAAAGTCTCTATTCTTTCCTCCATCAAAACATCAGAACGACTGGGGAAGCCAAAATTTTATCATCCTGGAGGGGCTTGGCATTTCAGAAACTTATTGGCCACAATTCTAAGACCTGCAACAAAGCCCTATAAAAGATCTGGCTTTTCTTTATTCTTGTCCTGGACGCCTAGAACACAGAAAGACTCCTCTCCATCTTCCACTTTTGCAGATCATTTCTGCCACTGTGGACAATAACAAACTGATCCTGGACATCGATAACAGCAAGATGACCGCTGATGACTTCCGAATGAAGTGAGTACCTCTCTGTGAAACCTGCATCGTTCATGGCATTACTGTTAGGAGATACATGAATGCAGGTGACAAGACCCTGTCCCAGTTGGTATGACCAATCCTAGGCACTGCAATGAAATGATTGCATAATGCTTCTTGCTTCCTTCATACAGGTATGAGAACGAGCTGGTGATCCGTCAGACCGTGGAGGCTGATATTAATGGCTTGAGAAACCTCCTGGATGACCTCACTCACACTCGGTCCTCTCTGGAATCTGAGCTGGAGTCTTTGAAAGATGAGCTGATTGCTCTGAAGAGAAACCACGAGGAGGTACGATCCAATGACAAACAGCAAGGTCCACATATAATCCTTTGACTCCTCAGGGTTCCCAGCGTTATGGACCAAGGGAATCCAGCCTCACATCATGCAGTTCCCCATCCGTTGTGCCTTGGTCTTGCTTTGCCGCCGTGTCCAAGGGAGACATGACGTGAGCTCTTTGTTCCTCTCCTCGGATCTCTGCAGGAAATGCGACAGCTGCAGTCCCAAACCGGTGGGGACGTCAGCGTGGAGGTCAACGCTGCTCCTGGAGAAGACCTGACCAAGACACTGAACGACCTGAGAAGCGAATACGAGCAGATCATCGAGAGGAACCGCAGGGAGGTGGAGCAGTGGTACGAGGTCAAGGTGCGTAGCGTCACCCCAAGTGCTGTCTCCATCGGTGGGAAGTCCCAGACACCCCTTCTTTGGCTAAAAGGAGGAGGCTGCTCCCCAGCTCCTCACTTGCCCATCTGGGGAACGGGAAGGAGAGAGCTGCTGGGCACAGGCTGCCCTGGCCGGGGGCAGCAGGCCAGGTCTGATGGGAAAAGGCAGATGGAAGTTCAGGATCTGCTCGGCCATGTCCAGGCTGTCCTCCACAAGGACACAAGGAAGGGAGAGGCTCCCTGTCTTGCCAAGCTCCCAGTCAGCAGCTGGGCTCCCTGGGGGCTCTTCTCACTTTGATTCCTGCAGATGGAAGAAGTCAATCGCCAAGTGACCTCCAGCAGCCAGGACATCCAGACAAGCAGCCACCAGCTGACTGAGCTGCGACGCGAACTGCAGAACCTGGAGATCGAACTGCAGGCGCAGCTCAGCACGGTACGGAGGGCAGGAGCGCTGAGGGCCCGTCCCTCCTGGGCATGGGCAGAGCTCTGGGCCTGAACTCCCCCTCTTCCACCTGCAGAAAACCTCCCTGGAGAACTCCTTGGCGGAAACCGAATCGCGCTACGGCTGCCTGCTGCAGCAGATCCAAGTGCAGATCAACTCTGTGGAGGAGGAGCTGGCCAGCATCCGCTGCGAGATGGAGAGCCAGAACCAGGAGTACAAGATGCTCCTGGGCATCAAGACCCGCCTGGAGCAGGAGATCGCTCAGTACCGGGCGCTGCTGCAGGAGGGACAGCAGGACATCACGTATGTATTCTGTCTGCAAATAAATGACAAATTCCATCATTTTTTTCTCTATTGAGGCTCACAGAAGTCAGAATAGGATGTTTCACCTGTCTGTAGTTGAAACTGAAGCAGAACAGTTTTATTCACGGTGTGAGCATTGAAATGTTTATATATAAACATGAGGGGAAGATGGAGCATGTGGTTTCCAGCAGTTTCAGTCACACAGTTCCTCTTGGCCTGTTTGTACAAAATGAGTTTGTGCAAATGGTGATATGCTGCTCTCTGTCATCAGGTGAGCAAGCACAGCTGGACATGAGACTAGAACTCTGCAGTCATTTGTTCTCGCTGCTTGTGCAGCTTTCTACTAAAGGGGAGGGAAAAACAAGTAAAGAAATATTTTCAGGGTCCAGGAAAAGCTGAGCTGTTGCACACACTGTCCATGATGTTACAGTATGTGTCTTTATGCATGTATTTACCACTGTCTTCATTAAACCTCCTTCCTTTGCACAGATCGTCTCAGGGAGCTCACCACGGAGGAGGAATATCCTCCCACTCTTACTCTTCCACTTCCTACTCTCATGGTCAATCTTGTGACAAGACAGGTAAGAAACATCCTCCAGAGGATCCTACTGTACCCTGTCCTCATGGTGCCTTATTTTGTGTTTCATCTCTTCCTGTTAATCCTGTCCCCTGTTAGAGCTTCCACATGTGCTATTGCAACAGAGATGAAACCATTCATAAAAAAGTCTCTTAATTTTATGGAGTCTTAGGTTCAGCTACAGAAAAAGCCTAAAAGCTGTGCTGCCACCCTTCTGCTAACACAGATGGACATTTAAATGATGGATACATCTGAAATATCAGTGCTGCAAGAGACTCCATTTCCCCATCACAGTAATGCTTTCCTCTTTCATTCACAGGGCAGCCCAGAGTGTGTTAAGATGCCACAAATGTGTTTGTCTTCTGTGATTTACCTACTGCCACCTGAACAGCCAGTCTGCAGCACAACAATACACACAGCACGTGCACCGAGTATCTACCCAGCACACAGGTTGCTCTACCAATGGTGATCGTGAAGCCAAGATGAATAATTTCTGGGATTCTCTTAAAATTACCTATTTTTGTTCTTTTTTATTTTGTTCTTCATATGCAATCACTGCATCTGCATGTATTTACCTGCAGTGCAACTGCTGACCTACCTTCTGCTGATAACAATGCCTCTAATAAACATTACTTTTCTGCAATGCAAAGAAAATTGTGTCCAACAATCTGCTTGGTATATTAATATTCTATTTAAATTTGGGTGGAACAAACGAGCTGTACATTCACAGAGAAATTAAAATTAGGTATGTTATGTAACATGACCCCAAAAGAAAAATGTGTATCCTAACTTAATCAGATGATGTCTGAGCAAATGGGTTCAGGTGAAACTCAAGAGTGACACCTATAGGGAGGAAAAGAGGGACAGTGAACTCCTTTTTCAGAGAGTACACTGCAAGATGTGCTAGTTGATATTCCAGTTCAGCAGCTGAACTGAAACAACCAGGGGATACTAAACCCGACATTTAATGACAATTTTGGCAAATCAAAGTAATTTTCCTTTGGGTCACTGAATAAATAATTTTCCTTTGGGTCACTTTGGGTCAATCTTATCTTGTTCAGGCAGCCTTCCCTTCCCAGCTTTCATATGTCAGGGCTCCAACTAAAGTTGCTCCCTAAAAGCAAAGGATTAGATCAGGAAATGAGTGATAAGTGTGGAAAGGAGTTCTTGTAACACAGAGACCAGCTGTTAGTGCTGTTCCTCACGGTGTGCTGGAAGATCTGGGCTCAGGTCTTTTATCTGAATGTTAAAAACAAGGGAAGTGTGTTCTGTACTTCCTAAGACAGTATTCCTAGCTCCATGTTCTGGTTGGATGGGAGGATGGCAAGGCAGAGGCAAGGTTCAATCCTTACTAAAACTGCTCCACTTCATGTAACACAGTTACATTATTTGGGATTGACAGAAGAAGAAAAGAAAAACCAACAGTGAAACATCTCTTAGAAATCTTACAAATCTGTACTTCAGTCTTTGATTTGCAGTGGGCTGAGAAAGTAGCTGAACAGGGTCTACCACATATCTGGTGAGTGGTTTGACTGCACCCTGTAACAAAGAAGGGTGGGTCTCACAAGGCTTCATTGTTCTCTGAACAGCACCTAAACCACGAACATTTTATACTCAAGTAGATTTGCACTTGCACTTTGGTCAGCAAAGAGGTTCGGGTCA
Organism: Heliornis fulica; assembly: GCA_013399135.1. Classification (NCBI taxonomy): domain Eukaryota; kingdom Metazoa; phylum Chordata; class Aves; order Gruiformes; family Heliornithidae; genus Heliornis; species Heliornis fulica. The sequence continues at coordinate 211,326 of VXBZ01002530.1, read as the reverse complement.
GGTAAAATACCATCTTTTTGGTTAACAATGTACTGTTTACAAAGGCATCAAGCTGTCTACATGTTACAGCCCAAAGCTGAATTCTTAGCACAGGAGGAGAAGAAGAGTCTCAGAGAAGCCATTTCCCTTGAAGACAAAGGGAACAGAATGTTTCTGGTCCCAGAAAGGAGCCATTTGTGTTCTAGGCTGGCTGTCTGTCAGGAACGGGGGTCCTGCTTCCCTGCTGGTGTCTCTCTTCACACACACACCCCTTTCCCCCACCTCCATGCTTGGTGTGCTGCCCTCAGTCCCTGCAGAGTATTTACCAGTCATGGACTGAGGCTGTACCCAGCACTGAGCTGAGCCAAGCTGAGCAGAGCTGAGCTAAACAAGCACACCCACCTCTGGCTTTCCCTTACCTGTGCTGGATGGACTTACTAGGCAAGACTTACCAGAGCATCATTTGCTTATGGCAATACCAATGCCCATGAAAACCAGACAGGGTGAGCTGAAATCACTGCACACTTGCAGTGTTAATATTGTATTATATCGTGTTGTGCCCATCTGTGGTCCAGTGCAGATCCAGTACAATCCCGTTCCTCCGGACTCTCCTCCAGCAGAATCGGGTCCTACAGGTCGGTACAGGGAGAGGATTTCTTTGAAGCTGACCACGTCAAGAGCACCAGCTTCCACAGCATCCTCTAGTGGGGAATTCAGAAAATAGACTGAAACTGTATAATATGGTCTCAAAAGTCAATTCAAGCCTCAGACTTGAGAAATGATTAGGCTGAGGAAAGAGCAACTTAAATAACACGAAATAAATCTGTTTTTCATGGGGGTAACATTGTGATACCAGATGGGGTAATAAACCAGATGACTGGGCATGAGAGGGGTTAGAAACTGGTTTGTTGTGAAGGACAAGAGAGGAAGAGAGGAAGTATCTGCTTCACATAATTCTGTCTGAAGGTTTTGAGGTCATTCCACATGAAATCAGCAAAATCTGATTAAGTCAAACCCCCTGGATTGTTCTTGCATGCACTTAATTAGTCTTGAAATTGGTTTGCATCTGTTTTTAACTCATTTAGTAGCAACAGTGGCTGCTGCAGACAGGGAGCCTTGTATTACCAAGTGAGGAGAGGAGGATTTTATTAAGAATGAATCGTTTTAATTTAATGAAGCTGTGTTAAAAAAACAGGCCTGTAGGGGGGACTGTGGAGATACTGACACTTTAAACTGGTACTACTTACAAAGGCAAGAAGAGTTATTGTGCATTATGATCTTTGGGTGTGTTTCAGTTTCTTAATTCTGGAAATTAATCCTTTCCACCTGAATAGCATAACATTTTCAAGAGGTTATGTGAAGATGAGAGGAGGAAATAGGTGTTTAGAGAAGAATCCAAATCAAGAGGCAGAAATCACAGGACTGAATTATCTGAAGGGCTTCAGGCTGGGTCAGGACTACACTGTACCTGCAGGATCTAGACCCCTATTTGCAAAGGCAGCTGTCAGGCATGAACAAGTACAACAGCCCATCGCTTCCACATCTCACTGCTTTGTGCACACCCTGTCCAAAGTCTCTTCAACTCTTGGCTGCAAGGAAATGGCATCACGGAGGCAGCGCCGGCTGCCTGCAGCCTCGGACATCCCACTGGGACCCTGCCACTGTCTCAAAAAAATGGAACAGGAAAATTTGTGACTTTCTGTGTCTCTGATAGAAAACCAGAAGAAAAGATGCTATTTTTGTGGTATTTCTCAGATTTACCAGCCTACCATAATCATGCAAAATAACAGTGGCCCAGTTAGGCAACTACAAGAATTCCTGCGGGAAAATCCTTTTGTTCTGTGTTCCAAGATATTTCCCTTAGGTTTCATAGAACACAGCATGGTTTGGAGTGGTAATTCCAAGAGTCATATGAATTTTTCCAGGTACCAGTATAGGCTGGGGACTGGCCTGTTGGAGAGCAGAGCAGGGGTGAGGGACCTGGGGGTCCTGGGGGACAGCAGGGTGACCATGAGCCAGCAGTGTGCCCTCGTGGCCAAGAAGGCCAATGGCATCCTGGGGGGATTAGAAAAAAGGTCCTTAGTAGGTCAAGAGAGGTCCTTCTGCCCCTCTGCTCTGCCCTGGTGNAGAACAAGGGGAAATGGTTCCAAACTGGAACATAGAAAGTTCCATCTTAATATAAGGAGGAACTGTTTCCCTGTGAGGGTGCCAGAGCCCTGGGCCAGGCTGCCCAGAGAGGTTGTGGAGTCTCCTTCTCTGGAGACATTCAAGACCCATCTGGACACGTTCCTGTGTGATTTAATCGAGGTGACCCTGCTTAGGCAGGGGCTTGGACTGGATGATCTTTTGAGGCCCCTTCCAACTCCTGACATTCTGGGATTCTGTGAATTTCTTGATATAATTTCACATTACACAGACATTAAGGGCAAATGCTTTCTCTCAGCTGATGCAGTGAACGTGCAATTTCAGGTGTGCTGGAGCTGGCTTTCATAACTCCTGCAGTACTGCCTAAAGAGAGGTTTAGTCACAGGGCAATTACTCCTAATAGCCCTCTGTTTATGAGCCCACACTCAGAGACATCACAAAGACTGGCTGCAGGGAACACCTTTACACTGGCACACACTCCTGTGCTTCACAGCACTGACAGCAGGGTGCAACTGCAGATCAAGGGCAATTACAGCCTTATTAATCAACATTTTCTTAAATTTCTAATCCTAGTGCAGTTCTTTCCCACAACCTGATGTTAGACTATCACAAATTATAGCACTACCAAAAATTCATTGTGGTTTCACACACAGGATGATTTTGAAATGCTGGCAGCTCCTTTCTGTTGAAAATTCTGCTAGAAAACATGTAATCAGAATCTTGCCATTTTCATTCCAGCTGAACCCATCAGAAAATAGTGAAAAGGCACCCAGAAAGTATTTTTTAGCTTGTTTTGGTGGTGGTGAGCTGATTGAAACATCTTTTTGGTGCAGACTGTAGTGTTTAATGGAAAGAAGATCTAAAGCTGAATAAAAGTGTCAGAGGTTGGTGGAAAACCATCGCTCTCAGTCATGGTCAACAGCCAGGACTGTCAGGAAGGTGACCCACCTGATGCACACAAACACCAGGCAATTCTCCTGTCACGTACTTCTTTCTGGAAAGAGCACAGACTGTCAGAGTAAACAGAAATACCCTTTTCCTTCCCCAAAGGCAGGCAGTGGTTCTGGGCAGTCGAAACGAGGGCTGCAGAACATGTTCCAGGAGCTGATAGTTGCTATGAGACCGAGTTGGTTTAATAACACCTTCCTGGCAGTGGCTCCTCAAACGGGCGCTACAGGACTTGCCTAAGGAAAGCAATAGAGTTTGATTTTCTCACTGAGCCTGACAGGGATCTGGAGACTGAGAATTTATTGCAAGTCAAAAACCAGTTTGAAACCACCTGCAGGACCAGGAAAGCCCAAATCCAGTTGACAGAATCCAGCAGCAGGGTACAGAGAGAGATCCTTGTTTTCTAATTTGATGAAGAACATGTGTTTAATGCTTACACAGTAAAATCTTCACCCTTCCTAGAAGCTGTACCTTATCACTAAGATGAGAGTATATTCTTATAAAAAGAAACAATAATATATAAGTATATAAATACTTGGATATATGCATAAAATATAAATATATGAGCACACAAACACAAACAGCCTCCAAATGTTTTTCATCCATGAACAAATAAAACAGCTCATCTCCCTCTGTGCCACAAAACCCATCTTTCCTTTTTCTACCAGATCTGGGAATTTTTTTGGAGTAGGAATTTTCCATGTGGCCTATGGGAAAATGCCCTCTGAGTCGCTCTAGGCATGAATCATTGCAGAACTGCAGTGCTCATGGCAAGGGTTCAACATGTACCTGGTTCCTTTGATGCCTGGGACAGGTTTAGTCTATTTGGTTTTGGCAGTGGCCTCTGAATTGCTTTTTGCTGCTGCCTGCAGAGACCTGACTTTTGGAACACATCTTCTTGTCAGTTAGATGTTTGACTCAATAATAGTTTCCAGCCCCATCATAGAGAGATTTACCAGCCAGATAAGAGGTTAAAGGAAGTGTAAAACTTTATCCAGTGACTTGTCTTTCACTCATCAGGGCGTCATGTCCAAACTCAACATTTCTGCCCAGAGAATTTTTAATCATGCAGCAAGAAAATCTATTTTATTTTCCTGTCTCAGGTACTTTACTCCTGATGTGCATTAGCATTATAGTTCTGCATTGATAGGGAATTCAAGTCCAGAATTTTAAAGCTATTTATGTTTCTAGAGAAGGCGAGACAATACCAGGGTATTCCTATAAGTACACCCCACATTCAGTTTCAAGTATGTGCCAAGTATTTACATTGCTCCCAGTTTTTTAAGAGTTTGAGTTCTCCATGATATTTTATATCTTTTTCTTGTGCTAATCTATTCAAATATTATATAAATTATGAACACTGAGAAGTTATATTATGTGTCCCAATATCACTGAAGAAGCCTGGAGGAATCCCGATCCCAAATCACTGAGTTTCTTTTCTACCATCAAAGAACTAGGCACCTTAGACAAAAATTAGTTGCTCTGTGTCTTACTCTCATAATTTCTGTTAAACCAAACCCATACATGACCTTATGTCTCATCTCTTTCAGTGCTGAAATCAGGACACCCATGTGCATGTCTTCTCACCAGATCCCATTCCCTTGACTCTTCAGAACTAGTAATTTTAAGCGAGTTACCAATGTTGCTCTCTGCTCTCACCTACCCTCTACTTAAACTGCTCACAGCTCTGTGTCTGTGCTAGGACCTGCCTTTTCAGCACTGAAACATTCTTGGCTTGAATCTGTTGGCTCATTCAGTAAATATGTTGCAATGCAGGGCTTGTAAGGATTAAAAAAGATTGATGATGGGATATAAAAGCAAGAAAACTAAGACCTGCATCTCAGGCAGATGTTCTACACAGTCGTTTCAGTACCAGCCACAGATCGGTTTGTTTTATCGCTGGTTCTTCCCACAAGGAAGTTTAAAGAAAAAAAATATGGGGGGAAGGGGCAGTGTGTGAATTACAGAGATTCAAATGTTTCATGCCTATGTTCTTCAACAGGAGAGGAAAACATACAAAGTTGTGATTTTAAGAGGACATATGTCTTGATCATGGGGTGAGGTGGCCGAAGTTTTGATGTACAAGAAAAAAGACTAGAAATGTGTATACAAAGAAACATTTTTTCCCTGCTGGAAGCAGAGGTAGAAGGGAAGGTTTATCAGAAGGGATAAAGACTTCAGGATTTAGAAGGTAATTTCAGAATAACAACCTGACTTTGCTTATTTGTCCATAGAAGCATCCATGGAATTGCAGGTACCAATAGCACAGGTTGAAGAGCTCACAGAGTTCTTATAATTGTAATTGCATTAGCGATCCCTGGAAGTAAATTCAGCAGAATGTGAGGAAAGCAAAGTATATGCAATAAAAACAGTTTGCAGGACAATGAATGAAAGTACCCTGAAACAGTACAAACAGTTTAAAAAGCAGCAGTGCCTAGGAAAGCAGAGTGGATAAAGGTAAAGCAGAACCAGATTTCAGCCTGGAGCTTGGGCGTGGGCTGTTTCCAGCAGTCACTGGGTGCACTTCAGTAAACGTGTCTCCCTTGCCCTCAGATAAGCTGCAGATAAAGGAAATTCCCTTTGTTGACCATTCCCCATATCTCCTTGAGGGAAACACTACAATAAATCACCCTACAAAAATTAGGTTAATTGTCTGGGAGATAAAAAGACCTGCACAGAAGGATAAAAGCACCTTCTTTCTTAAGCAAATACTGTGCCATACTAAGGGCTTTTCCAGGCATTTAGTTATCACCTTAAGAGAGTCCCAACAAAAGAAACACATCCAGGCATTGAGGTAAAAGAGACCCAAAGTTAAAAGAAAATCAAAACTTCTCTGGAAACTTCGAATGTAATGTTAGTAAAACTGCTGCATGAGGGACTGATTTGCTCCTAGAAGCATAAGGTATATTCAGTGGTATGAATAAGATTAAAGAGTTCCTCCATTTGACAGTGTCTCCCAAGCTTTCCCTCTCCTGACACTTTCAGAGGTACTTCTTCAAACTGCCTGGAAGAACAGCAGTTTGGGAATTGTTGTCCCTGAAGCAAACCTGACCTGCTTGCAGTACATGATCCATATTCTAACAGTACGATGTATGGTGATTGCTGCTGATAATCAAGGGGTTCCAGAGGGAATGGAGAGGCCTTCCAGACCCTGGATTTCACTAACTGGATCATAAAAAATTATGTGGCATCATAAGTGTGCATTTAATTTTGCTGACTGCAAAATACAGTGCTTTAAGGATCTGACAGGGAACTCCAGGGAATGATGTACCTAGAGGGAAGGACAATTCTCTCTCCTTGCAGCAGGAGACAAATCAGATTACACTGGTATTTCTTCTTCTGTAAGCTTCTTGCCTTTCTGTTCAGTGAAGAAAAATACACAGCTTATGTTCTTTATCCTCTAACTATGGACCTTAACAAAGAAATAACTATTCTTCTGTAGCTTTCTTTTTGTCTGCAGCAGAGTGTAATTGATACTCTTATTTCACCTACCCACAGGACTTGGGGCAGGTGCCTGCTGGGCATGTTTTACCTACAGGAGATTTTCAGATCTACAGCAGGGATGCCCAGAGGATCTGGGGCTGACCAGAATGTTCCCCCATAAGAAGGGCTGTACCCTTCTACCGAGCCAGCTGGAGCATTGTGTGCTCGCAGCAGCCTCCACAGAGAGAACCCGGCAGAGATGCCCTTAGGCTACAGCATCCCAGTCGGGTAGTGCTGGTATATCTGCAGTGATATGTTCCTTACCCGAGTCACTGCAGAACTCTCTGACAGCCTCATAATTAGACACAGACCAATGGGCTGTTGATACAGGTGCCTTGGCCAGCTTCCAGCCTGTGTATTTGTTCTTTTACCCTCCCTGTATTTGCCCTGCAGTTCAACATTCCTCTCTGCACCAAGCACAGCACTAATGTGTGGTCTAAAGTACCCCATGCATTTTTATGGGTGTAGAAAGACTAGTCAGGCCCTCACACAGCATATGGGTTTCATTTGGTTAACTTGAATTCTTTGTTTTGGTATGAGATGGATTTTTCACATCACAGCATGCATCTTGTGCTCTGAGGTTCTGTTTGGTGGGAGCACTCGTAGGTGCCAGAATCTCTGCTCAGGTCTGGTTGCAAACGCTGGCAGGGCAGCTAACTCATTCTTCAAACTGTTCTCCTGGGGAGTCCCAGTGGCTTGGAGCAAGTGAAAGAAGGAAAGAGAATGGAAGGAAAGATCTGAGTATCCACTGGTGTATCAGGTGTGCTCATGGAGGAGCTTGCCCTACAGAAAGCAACATTGCCTTTGAAAATGCATCTTGATAACAGAGGACTTGAAACATTTCAGAAATAACATTTTTGTGGATCTCCTAGACCAGAAGACTAAGTGGTAATGTTTCTTATGTTTACTTGTCTCTTTCAGTAGCAAAGAAAGGACAGAATGTATAATCAGGCACTTGTTTCTGTTGCTGCTCGCTCCCCAGGTACCAGGGGAAGTGTAATGCTTATCTCTGCTACAAACACAGATACAGTTTCCTGAAAAGGATTCCTGTTTCTTTAGAAAACCAGACTCCTTCAGACCAGGCATGTTCTCTGTCAGACACTCTCTTCTGCTGCCACGCCAGAGGGAACTGGGAGCAAAGAAAGAAACAGTGAAAATGATAATTCTTTTTCACAAGGGAAATAAAGCAGAGGAGTGGGAACTTGTTGAGCAGAAGTCTGCACATATTGTTGGCATTTAGAGCTCCTTTCAAGCTCGGTTATCAGCCTACTAATTACTAACTTAATCACTCTGTATTAATATTCTTTTCTCAGTTTATGTGAAGAAAGTCACTGTGGGACTTTGCTATGGATGCAGCACTGGCTGCAGCCGGGCTGCACACTCCCAGCCCTTTTGTTTCCACCTAGGTAAACTATAACTAGATTTATGAATGCTCCTTATGGCAGGTGACACCTCCTCTGAATCCCACCTTCAGCTTCAAGAGAACAGGGGAGGGAATCAACGCCCGTGCTGAAGGTATTTGGGGACGGAACACAGCCCACTTCATGGAGACTGACCAATAAGAGGAACTGCTGTGTTGGCAGAAGGCTTAAGGCTGATAAATTCCACGGGTCTCAGATAACACATTCTGGAGACAACTCCCATTGTCTCAGGCATAAAAGAGGTGGGGTGGGGGAGAGAGCACACACTCCTGCCTCAGGATCACAAACTCTGTGAGCTGCAGCTTGAGTTAGGTCCTCTTGGGTACTTCTTGTCATGGCCTCTTACAGCTTCAGGCAAACCTCCTCTTCCGTGGCAGGGGGACTGGGTGGCTCCTCTGTCCGCTTCAGTGGCGGTTGCTTTAGGGCTCCAAGCATCCACGGTGGATCTGGTGGCAGGGGTGTGTCGGTCTCTTCTGCTAGATTTGTCTCTTCTGGGCTGGGAAGTGGCCTGGGTGGGGGGTATGGCAGCAGTTTTAGCAGCAGCTTTAGTGGTGGCTATGGTGGTGGTTTGGGTAGCGGTGATGGGCTCCTCTCAGGAAATGAAAAGGCAACTATGCAAAGCCTGAACGAGCGCCTCGCGTCTTACCTGGACAAAGTGCGTGCACTGGAGGAGGCAAACTCTGATCTTGAAACTAAAATCCGAGACTGGTACCAGAAACAAGGCCCAAGTCCAGCTCGGGACTACAGTCCTTATCAAAAGACTATTGAAGACCTTCGAGAGAAGGTAGGTGCGATTATTTCTTAAAAATACCTCAGCTTTGCACTTAGGGGAGGAAGCATGAAAACCCAGAGAGAAAAACTTCACTGGGAAAAGCCCAGAAGGCATTGCAGCTTCTGAACAGGAGAGGAAGATGGGGTGAATGAGTAATGGTTGGGCAGCATGGATAAGGAAACTTGTCAGCAGGGAATTATCGATCTTTTTTAATGTTAGCTGAGAGAATGTACAAAATAGTCAGTCTGAGATGTCGTAGTACTTAATTCCCTGATAATGTTTGCTTCTACCAAAGTATATATACATATATATATAGGCACACACATGGTGGTCATATACACATATATGACCTGTTAATATATGTATATAACTATATATATACTGATCATGGCAACATACCTAACTTTGCTGTCATCACTATGTCATGTAGCTTGAAAAACTCGACAGGCACATACACACTGCTTTAACTGCAAAAGTAAAAATTGCTCAAGTACAATTTTGTAAATGTGAAGACAGCAGCTCAAGATTTCATTGCCACACATTTCTTTTTCTTTCACTTATCACTTACTCAAGCTTGGAATTGAAATATGAATGCTGAAAGGTTTGGTTTATGGAGAAAGGAAGTAGGAGATATAAAGTAGTCAACCCCATATGTAAATGCAGGATTTGTCCCAATAGCTCATGGGTACCCAATAACAGGTTACTTTCAGATGATACACACCCTGGAAGATGTAAAGTAGCAGCTGGATTCAACTATGTAAACAAATGAAAAGAAAACTTGAGGTTTAGTTTTCCCAGGTCAGCCTGGAGTTCATGACGGCTCCCACAGAGTTTACTTTCTCCTTGCTACAACCCATTCCCATTCTCCAGTAAAGGCAGGACTGGCAATTAGATGTTCTCCTCTTAGTATTCTTTTCCATTTGTCTTTTACTCCCCTTAGTTAGGGGAGAGACAATGTTGTTCCAGCTGGTTTTGTGGATGACCTTTTGAGTTTTAAAACTGGCAGGCAAAAAAAGACATGTTTTCTAGGTAAAAATTAACAGGGTTTACTTCTAAACAAACTTTCCTTTAGGGCTTTCATGACGCATTGGAAGAATCAATAAACACTTTGCTGGATGTTCTAGGAAATAAATGTGTTCAAAGAATATACAAATGCAATGTGAACCCACACTGCCTATGAAACACAAACACATTTATTTTAAAAACACTCAGCCCTTGTAATCTCTTCCCACTGACACGAAAACAGGTCATGGGAACAAATTCTGACAAGAGAGATCTGCAGACTTTGCTCCTTTTGTATCTCTCCAGGAAATAGTTTTCTTTCCTCAGTCCAAAAAGATCACCTGACCCCTGGCTCACCAGAGTCCTTTCCCTCCAAGACAGCATGTAGCTTTGTCTCCCTGTGGGACTTCTAGCTAGAAGCCACTTCAGATGTCAGACCTCTCCATCACTGACAATTGTGGCCAAAGTACTGGCATAAATCTGTGATACATGTTTGATACCGATACTTTCCTACTGAGACGAAATAAAATACAATTTTATATGGTTTAGCTGGAGAAGAAATAAGATCTTTGCTCTTATATCTTCAGAACAGGAATGAAGAAACTGTCTTTGTTTGCAGATCCTTGATGCCACTATCGACAATTCGAAGATTGTCTTGCAGATTGACAACGCCAGGCTGGCTGCTGATGACTTCAAAACCAAGTGGGTAATTTCTGAAAGGAAAAAGGTCTTTTAAGCAGGCAAGAATCCTTGTTGGGCCAAAGAGCAGTGGTTGTGAAAAAAGCCTATAAATCTCTGTATGAACACTATCTTGATCCTGTGGCTGCAGCTCAGACCTTCAAGTATTCACTATGAGCACCACAGAAAATTTTATATCACATAAATTATGTGGAGAAAAGTTTAATTCTGGACAATATCTGCTGTGTCATAAATCCAACCAATACATTTATAGCAAAGGACATGTTTCATGGTGGGCTGGCTTAATTTACTAACATAAATAGTTTTGGTTTGGTGTTTTAAGGTTTGAGACAGAACAAGCTCTTCGCATGAGCGTGGAGGCCGACATCAACGGCCTGCGCAGGGTCCTGGACGAGCTGACCCTGGCCAGAACAGACATGGAGTTGCAGATTGAAAACTTAAAGGAGGAGCTGGCTTATATAAAGAAAAACCACGAGGAGGTAAAAAAAAACAAACCAAGAAACATATTGGAAAGTTAAATTAGATGTATGTGGAATGTGGAGTCATTGAGGATTGCCCTGGGCCCTCCCCACAGTGACCACACGATGTCTGTGTAGGCTGGGAAACATAAGATACACCCTGCAAGTATTTAAGGGGACTTAGTCAGACCTTAACCCTTAAAAGAAGAACAGAATTGTTTTCAGTTCATGATTATACCCTCTTTTGTCTTCTACTGCCATGTCTACATAGGAAATGAGTGCCCTGGCAGGGCAAGTAGCTGGCCAAGTCAGTGTGGAACTGGACTCTGCTCCAGGCATTGACCTGTCCAGGATCCTGGCTGATATGAGAGATCAGTATGAACACATGGCTGAGAAGAACAGGAAGGATGCTGAGGCCTGGTTCCACAACAAGGTACAAAAAATTCCCTACTACACAAATATTAATTTAAAAAAAAACATTAAAGAAACAAAATAATTATTAAAACACACAGAAAACTGCTGTGAAAGCCTTCTTTCTGACATAAAGTTTTCCCTGTTTCAGACTGAGGAGCTGAACCGTGAAGTAGTTGTGAACACCGAACAACTGCAGAGCAGCAAGTCCGAAGTCACTGACCTGAGGCGCTCCCTGCAAGGGCTGGAAATAGAACTTCAGTCCCAGCTCAGCATGGTACATTAGAACTTGCACTGCATGAACTCCCTGCCACTGAAATGGTGAGATATTCCCCTCCCCAGGAGTCCTGTGCCTGGCAGTAACCCGTGTGTGGTTTCCCCTCCAACCTCTCTGCTCTCAGAAAGCCGCCCTGGAAAGCACCTTGGCAGACACGGAAGGGCGTTACGCTGCCCAGCTGGCGCAGATCCAGGGCCTGGTTGGCAGCATTGAGGCACAGCTGACTGAGCTCCGAGCAGAAATGGAGAACCAGAACAGCGAATACAGGATCCTCATGGATATCAAGACTCGACTGGAGCAAGAGATCGCTACTTACCGACAACTCCTGGAAGGCCAGGAGTCCCAGTAAGTAACTCTACTCACTGCAGACAGACTTTTTGCTAACCTCCTGAAGTCTGACCATGCCATTGTCAAACACACAACTTCAAACCCTCCTGGGGTTCTCAAATTTTTAATAAATTATTATTTCTGGGCCATGGTGGAGCTAGGAAGGTTACAATTCCCATTTACATTAAGTGAGCACCTCAAAGAGTTTCCACACAAAAAGGCAAACAGCCAAGCAGTACAAGGGATTAAGTGCAACTAACAGTTAAATGATAACTAATTATTAGCTGCTGACATTCAGGGAACAGCACATTAGTGATGTTTTACAGAGCAGAAGGATTGATACTGAAGTCCCATAAGCTTCCTGGTACCAGTTCAACAGCTCTTGCCTCAGAGGAATCAGTGAGGAAGATCCTCTGAAGAGTGGTGAAGGCAGACAAGGCCATCAATGGGACCTCCCTGGGGAAGCACAGGTGTCTGTCGCTTCGCATACAGCCTCAGGGAGGAAAATGGCTCCTGGCCTCAAACAGAAAAACAAAATGGGAGTTGAAAAGTTTCATTTTGGCTTTTCCTTCTTTTCCATAATTGTCCCACTGCAAGTTGCTTACAAATGATTTTCCAGCAACAATTCCCCCTCCTGAGCTGAGGCAGAACAAGATGACTACAAGATGGTTGACAATTTGTGTTACACACACCCTCACCCCACACAGCATTTAATGTGTCACCTCTCCTTTCAACTGTTGTCTCTCTCTTCTACAGGATGTTTGGATCCCTTTCTGCAACTGCTGGTAAGTGTTCTCTCAAGAAAGTTTTATTTTCTGAGAGGAAACAGACATTGGGGTAGTTGTATCCATTCTAGAGACAGGGCTGCTGCACTGATTTGTACCACAAGAACAATCTATTAAAGTAACAAATGATGACTCTGTCTAGAATGTAACAAATTTCAGTCATTAAAAGATGTTAGACATCAGAAAAAAAATCTCAGGCTGTGCTACAATAAAGGCTAAGTAAAGCCCAAAGTGCTTAATCATTCCCCAGATTAAAGGATACAAGAAATTTAAGCTTGGCCAGCTCAGGGGAATTGTACGAACACGCAAGTAAAACTTGCCTTGAGCTTTTAAAGGTCAGCTGTATTGTAACAGTGGTGTATGATTCAAATCAATCTATGAATAATAAGAAAACTTCTGAGAGAAGGATGGGAGAGACGAGACATAAACTAAGCTCAGTGCCCATTGTAGAGTGGTCTCATGTGTGTTATGGTTAACTAATTCCTGTTCTTCCTCCCCATGTTATTGTAGACAAAAGAGACAAACCGGCGGATGGAAAATAGGACTGAAAGTCCTCCAAATGTCATCGTCAAAATGAGAAAAAGCAGACAGCACACAGGAATTGAAACAGAGAAAAATCACTCTAAGCTTCTGGAAATTACTATCTTAAAGCACAGAAACTTCTTGGTCGCACAGAATTTAGGTAGATTAGGTTTAGTGGTGATTAATTTGCAAATAGGGTTGGCTTCTCAATTATTTCTAGTTTTTTTCATGTACTGAATTTCTGTTTCTGCTTTAATAAAGATGATCAACTTCTTGCAATCTTAACTTCCTTGAGTTATCATGGTATTACTAAAGAAGTTTGGTTTTAATCAGGCAGGGAATAGCCAGGCAGCCTCCCCAACAGGTTAGTGCTCACAGTGTTGGTGGAGGGGTGGCTACAGCTCCATCTCTGATTTCTTCCAGCTCCTCTGGCTGGCAGAAGCTCTGAATAGTGAGACAACGGCCTCCTCAGCCTCTCAGAGCAGGGGGCTTGCAGGAGGGACTTATGTTCCTACCTACAGCACTGTGCACTCTGAAGAGCAGTGGTAGTGAGATGTGAGGTGATTCTGGTTAGAACCAACAGCTGGGAGACATTTTGGTAGAGTAAAAGATAAAGCTGTTAAAATGGCTTAAAGATAACCCTGACAGAAACACACAGGAGTGAGACACAGTTGTGAGATCTCGTCACTCACTTCCCCAGTTCATGAGTTTGCTCATATTTCATAGGTTTGTCATCCAGTTCAAGGTTTGTTTGGTAACGAACATTTAGCACTGATTTTAGCCACCTTCATTCTCATGCCACTGAAAGGATACGACCCTAACCGAAAATCTAAATGCAATAATCACTTTTAGTTCAGGCCCCCCGAAATCAGTAATTCCATTCCCACCATCCCTCTGCTTACAGCTAAGGAAACCTCTCAGGATTTGTGTTGAAAGAATCGTGGCTACAGCCTAACAATCACATTCCCACCTCCCACCATCCCAGAAGACACACAGTCAGCTCATCGACCGAGGGCTCAATGGAAACAACAGTATGGCCAGACCAGAAGTACCCCAAAACTGCACTCCCTCAGAGCGATCCTCTCACAGCCTGTGTTTCGGGGAGTCACCACTTAATCCTTCAGTACCTCTCTCCTTGGACTTGGGAGGGGATAATTATTTCAGTCTTGTTAATAACCAGATGTTAGTAACAGATTAATGGAGTGTTTGCACAGCAAACACTCCATTAATCTGGAGCATTGAGATGCTCCACAGCAAGGAGCATCTCAAAGCACAGACCTCCTCTACCAAGGTTGGGCAATCCAGCCAAGAGGTGCTGGTGCTTGGTTGTGGTTCAGCAGTGACTCAGGTGACCTGTCAGCATCAGCTGTCACGTAGTGACACAGACAATCCCAGTCCCAAAACCTGGCATGACAGCGTCAGGCAGTGGCTTTGCTGTGACAGGGAAGAACAAGAGTCACGCAAAGCGAGAAGCAGCAAGGAGGCGTGGGGCAGAGGGCGGTCGGTGGCGTGGGAAGCACTGGTGTACGTGAGATACAAGTGGTTCTTCAGAACCTCCTCCAGTTATTCAGTGCCCACTTTAAAAGAGCAAGAAGAAAGCCCTTGTGCATCTAACACTCCAGTGCAGGATATTCCTGAGTGCAGACCCACTTGCTAATAAATACTTTGTACCAAATTCATTCCCTACAACAGTTTGATTTTGAATCCCTCCCAGGTGAAAGAATTTTATTGTGTTTTGGTTTTTGTTTTTTTTTTTAATCAAATCCCATTTGCTCAGAGCAAATTCTTGTGACAAAACCAGTGTATGAGTTTACTGCTGCAGGTGTCTCATGTTGTAGAGCAGAAAATGTGAAAGCCTGAGAAGAAACTCTCATGTTCTAAGAATGCAAATGATATTTACAATGAGACTTTGCAAATGTATATTTGGACTAAATTTTTTTTTATTTTCAAAGACTGAATTAAATGTTGGGAAAAATTAAAGGGTTAATAGTTTAAAAGCATTTAAGAAATTAAAAGTGTCAAGAATTGAATGAATTCATCAAACCTGCTAATGAAATTGGGGGCTTCAAGACCTAATTTTAATTTAATTTTTAATTTCATTGATTTTGTCCTCTATGGAGGATTTATGGTGTAATGTTAAATATAAATTCCCTTAGAGACAACAGTTTTAGAGTTTGGTCCAGAAAAATAAAAAGTCTTTTCTAAAGGTGTGCAATGTGTGAGCATTCGATTTATCAGCAAAGACTGAGCTGATAAACAAGCTGCTTCTTGAAAGGAACTCACTGTCCCCCTGAAAGAAGATGCTAAAGTGTACAAATTCCACTAATCCCGTAACAGAAGTAATAAAAGAGTCTGCCCAGCACAGACATGTCAGGAAATGTCTTCCAGGAAAGCTCCGTGGAAGCGTGACAAGCCAAGGTGCTTATGCACCATGTGGTGTGCAAAGGCTGAAACCGTGTGTCAGGGCACTGGAGAAGGAATCTTAGAGTGAAGATGGTGAGAACACTTTAAGTAGTGTTGGCTTTTACCTCAGCAGGTGATGGGATTCAATTGCTATGTGTAGGCTCTAAGGAAAAATTAGTGTAGGTTGAGGTTGACATCGTAGCTGTGGAAAATGAAGAGTGACCAGAGGCAGATCTCTGCCAGTGCAGGGGTAACACTGATTTGAGATGTTCCTTTAAAGTCTTCAGACATTATGGAATCTGGAAGCCTTCCAAATGTCATGATTTTAGAGAAATGTAAGTGATTTGGTTTTTAATAAAGGATAAAGCATAGCTGCAATGCAGAAACAATAACTGAAGATGGCTGTGTGTGGAATTATGTCTAGTTCTAGAACTCATGAACTACAACAGATGATTTCCACATACTTGAACAAGAACTTGTTTCCTGCTGAGGACAGGCTGAGGGAGATGGGGCTCTTCAGCTTGGAGAAGAGGAGACTGAGGGGTGACCTCATTAATGTCTATCAATATGTAAAGGGTGAGTGTCAGGAGGATGGAGCCAGGCTCTTCTCAGCGATGACCAGGGACAGGACAAGGGGAAATGGGTCCAAGCTGGAGCAGAGGAGGTTCCATGTGAACATAAGGAGTAACTATTTCCCTGTAAGAGTGACAGAGCCCTGGGCCAGGCTGCCCAGAGAGGTTGTGGAGTCTCCTTCTCTGGAGACATTCCAGACCAATCTGGACACGTTCCTGTGTGATTTAGTTGAGGTGATCCAGCTCAGGCAGGGGGTTGGACTTGATGATCTTTTGAGGTCCCTTTCAACTCCTGACATTCTGGGATTCTGTGATTCTGTGATATGAAATTAGATTCATCAAAACACCTTAGATTTCTAAACTTTTATTAAGGTAAATACAAAATTGTATCTAATTTTTCCCAAAAGCAAGCTTTGCTTTTCTTTTCTCGGTCTGTTATAAAATGATGTAATGCATGTAGGGTTTGATATAGAAGCCTTTAACCTGGAGACAGGCATAAACAAACAAAATCTGTATAAATAAATACCACGAGTGAATGAATTCGGAATGCACGCTAGCATTTGCCAGCAGCCCGCTCCCAGAGTAAAGGTACAGACATATTTACCATTCCTCTCACACCAGAAGAGTCATTGTTCATGAGTAAGCTCTCTAAAGTGAATTTTTTTTTTTAAAATACCAGTGAAGCACAGGGACTGAAGCAAGCTGCACAGGAACGATCCATAAACCGCCACCTCTGAACTCCACAGTGCTTCGCTGAGGATCCTCTACTGAAAACAGCTAGTAAGATATTAGGAACTATTTAGAAGTAGTAGTTTAATATGGAAGAATGAATAGTGGGGGTGAGGAAGGCAGAGATACAGTCTCATGGCTGCAAGTGTTGCTCTCTGCATTTACAGCTTTCGATGCTGGGCGACACCTGAAGGATCTGAGTTGGATGGAAAAAAATCAAAAAAGCCACAGAATCCACATCACTGAGGTCTTCTGAATTATGCTATAGGACATAATCTGCTGCTTGATTATTGTGTTTTTCACAGTGGTAAATATCCTACAGGAAAGAAGCATCTTTAGATCTGCTATGTGCTTTTTATGTGTTCATCTGATAGCGATGTAGAACAACAAAGGGCGCTTTCAAAAGCAGCCAAATGCATTTCACCAGCAAGCTCCCAAAGGCATTACAAAGTCTGAGTGAAAGAAGACTGACTGAAAAAATTCCCCAAGTTTCCAGCTAAAGTTTGCAGTGTCTTCCAGAAGTGATTTTGCTAGATTTTTATTTTGTGTATGGATTTTTGTCTTGCTTATCGCAGGATCCCTCGGAGTGGAACAGACCCTGGCAGCATGCACACCTCGGGATATTCACACTACAAGGGTCTTAAAGGAGCTTCTTTATCTTTAGGAGATGTTGTCTCAACTTGTTTCCTGAGATACTACCTCTTGGAGATACACAGATTTGGCAAGCTACACAGAGCCATTAATCTGCCCAAGAGCAAAACTGAAGTGCTGTGGCAAAGGTCCAGGCTCAATCTGAAACATGTTTCCACAGCTACGAAATACCCTGTATTTTCCAATCACTTCAGAATGAGTGGACAGTCTCAGAACAAGGCTCTTAAGCTGCATATCGAAGTGCATTTTCATGTTTCTTTCCTCCCAAGTACCCAGCTTTTCCCAGCAGAAAAGGCTGCACACTTCCCTGAGGCAGCATTCAAGTCTCAGCCGTACATTTTGGAAGATCCCTCAGTTTAGTCCAAGAACTGGTTTGAACCTTGGTTTATGTGAAATCACCCATCCTGAATTCAAAGGTTGTTTTCTGTTGATATGTATGTCACAAACTGTTCTACACCCAATGCCTTCCCTATTATGTGGTCAGCAAACATCATTTTTCTTCTTTATTTTGGTGGTTTCACACTAGAGACCAGGGAAGGTACATCCCATCTTCACTTCATCCCTGCTTCTCTCCTTCTTCTCAAGCCCCATTCCCTTAAATAAATATGCACCTCGATACCAAATGATTGTCACACCATACCCCAACTTCTTCAATTGCAACTTGTGGCTTTCACCTGAAGAATGTCACCCTATTGTGCAAAGAGAAGGAGGCTCTTTCTTCAAATTCTGCACTATTGCCACACTCTCACATTCACATTATGTGCCCCAGTGGCACACCCCAGCAGAGTAAACAAGCAGTTAATACTTCCTTAAAAATCTCCCAAATCTGGTTACTCAGTACTCAACAGAGCTGTAGTACCAAATTGCTGCCTTCAAATTTCACTAGACATTTACTAGACTTGAAACTGGTATTTCAGACTTCCACTTTAAATGAAGGATTAATATAATATGACTCTTTTAAGTGCTTCTTTGACCTTATTTTCATTAATTATTTCATTTCTTAGTGCATATTAGCATTAAACTCAGTTACTGCTATCTGAACAGTTTCATCTTAAACCAAGTTTATGTTTCCTCAAAAGTAGCAGGAACTCAGTCCCACATTTCTTCTTATAATCAAATTATTTCAATCTTGTATTAAACTTTCTTGACTATTTCCCAAGCATTAGTTAATGCCCACTCTTCCTTGTACATTAATGGATGCTAATTGTTCATCCTGGAATATGATTATACACTTTTGGTACTAAAAATTCAGACTCCAAAATCTAAGTGTTACGTTCAAGCAAAGAACAGGAATAAGAACGTATCAAATTAAATTCCAGATTTTTAACTTTAGAAAAAGTTGGTGTTCTTAAAATAACCATGGTGACTGCTGTAAATGGGTAAGTAGGTGTGGTTGAATTCACTTTGTTTTTCCAATCTTAAATGTCAGAGAAGTACACTCCAAGTTACAGAACTATAGCCTGAAGGAAAAACACTCATCTGATTCATCCCTTTTGTTAATTAAAAAAAGAAAATCCAAGCCCTAGCCCCTGAGATGTAGGGCCAGCTCCCTTTGTGAGGAATGTCATCATAATTGGCCTCACCTCAAGGGAGGAGGGAGGGAGGGCTGCAGGTTGGGTTTGCTCCTAACACCCTATCTTGAGGATATAAAAGAAGCACCAGGGCAGTGGAGGCACAGACTTCCCTCTGCTGCACCAAGCCGAATAACCGAGCTTAGCGCCTCCCTGTGCTGCAGCCATGGCTTCTCCCTTAGTGCAGAGCTCTTACTCCACCTGTGGGGTCGGCTTTCGGGGTGCTGGGAGCAGCAGCTCCCGCCTTTCCTCCGGCAGAGCTGGAGGAATCTGCCGAGCTCCAAGCATGCATGGAGGGTCTGGTGGCAGGAATGTCTCTGTCTCTACAGCTAGGTATGTCTCTTCCATAGGAGGAGGATATGGTGGTGGCTTTGGTTCTGGTTTTGGTAGTGGTTATTCAGGAGGCTACAATGGTGCAGCCTGTGGTTTGGGTGGAGGAGCTGGCTTTGGTGGAGGAGCTGGTTTTGGTGGAGGCTTTGAAGTCGCTGGTGGTGATGGCCTTCTCTCTGGAAACGAAAAGATAACTATGCAGAATCTGAATGACCGCCTGGCTTCGTACCTGGACAAGGTACGAGCGCTGGAAGAGGCAAATTCGGATTTAGAAGTTAAAATCCGAGACTGGTACCAGAAGCAAGCTCCAACCAGCCCAGCCCGGGACTACAGCAACTACTACAAGATAATTGAAGACCTCCGAGACAAGGTATCACGTTCATATGTAGAGACACTTTAGGAATGCATTTAAATCGTGGAACTGCATATTCCACTTCTTTAAAATAAACCAAACTAATGACAAACACTGAATTCCCCAAACCCTTATCTATTGTGGTTATGAGCATTCAAGCAGAATAAATTTTTCTTAATCTGAAAAGCAAATGTGTTATTCTAAAAATGTGAGCATTGTTAAAATGAAAATTATTGCAGTAAAAGTTAGCAAAACATGGAAAGTATATACTTGTTCAGCAATCAAATAGGAAAGACTGATGAGTAGGCCTCAAAGTCTGAAAAAACTTATCTCCTAGCTAAAGATAAGATCATGTACAAATGTCTTTTCTAATTATGTTTCTAATTTTATCTACACAAGGTATCTCAGGTTAATGGTTTTAACATGGGATGTGCAATAGAGCTTAGTGTTTTGGTGCAAGAATTACAGTGTACAAGGAGCAACATAACAAATTGAAATGAAGCTTTTTCTATGAACCTTCTTCTGTTTTCCTGAATTGACAGATCCTTGCAGCTACTATTGACAATTCCAGAGTCATTTTGGAGATTGACAATGCCAGGCTGGCTGCAGATGACTTCAGACTGAAGTAAGTTTATATGGAGCTTGTTCTCTCTCTCTGAAAAAAGATTGAAGTTTAAGTTTAGCATTACTTTTTTTTCTAGAAAAAAATAAGTTCTCCTGTCACTGAAGGGCATATTTCAAAACATAGGTATTTTTCCTTGATAATTTCTGATTATAAAAGCCTGATAAACTGAAATGATGTTGTGAAGGGCCAATGTAGAATCCAGACCTGATAGAACACAGTGTCCAGATCACTGAGCTGTTTACATAATAAATTATAGGTCATGTCTTGGATTTTTAGTGATGCTCTTCTCTATTTTTACTAGCCTAAATCACAGGGGGAAAGAACACAGAAATAAGTTGGGATTTTGACTTAAATGGACAGAAGTGGTGTGACAAAATCACGGGTTGGTTGCAGTAGTTCCCCTCACAGGGTCTGAAATTTAGAAAAGAAAGACAAAGTCATTTTTGGCTTATCCAGCTCATGGACACAGCACTACACTGCTGAAAAGATGATAAAGATACTTGCACAACCGAATTCTCTTGCAGTGGTGTACCTGGAGGTTTATATTTTCTCCTCTAGTGTCCTAGGCAGAACTGGGCAATTGGTGCTTTTTCTTCACACCAAATATGAGAGGTCACTACAAATGGACTGTGGGTCAACTTTTCTATTGCTGCTGATAATCAATATTAGATTCTGCAAAGTGAAATGTCATGTGCTCCTCAAGAATGAAGTCAGGTGGCAAAGCATGCACTTTCACGTGGTGCAGGATGTTGGAAGAAAACATATTTACTCCCTTTATGCTTCTTTTTAATGTTTTCCTTTAGAGCCCACCAATCCTCCTACATTCACCATAAAGTTTCAGTTTTATAACTCCACTGAATACAAACTTGTAGATATTCCAGTGTTTGTTTCTTTCTTAAAACTGCAGATATGAGAACGAGCTGTTCCTGCGCCAGAGCGTCGAGTCTGACATCAACGGCCTGCGCAGGGTCCTGGACGAGCTGACCCTGGCCAGAGCCGACCTGGAGATGCAGATCGAGAACCTGAAGGAGGAGTTGGCTTATCTGAAGAAGAACCACGAGGAGGTGAGAGTCTGTGACAGCACAGGGAGGAAGTTATTTCCCTTTCAATGCTTTCTGGGGGGTGGGGAGGAAGGGGAAATCCAAACAAAAACCCTAGAATGACAACTTTACAGCTTAATAAGCAGAAAACTGAAATATTCAAAGAATCCACAGTGTGCACTGAGAAGCAGTTCTCAGATTCTAAACTGCCCAGACCTATTAGTTAATATTCAATGTTCTTCAGCAGGTCACTGTGATAGTTCAACTGAATAAGAGAAATATGTTTGTGTGTGTGAAGATACATAGTAGAAATCATGTTTTCACGTGTTTTCTGCCTATGTCCCTTGATAACTGCTGACAGTAAGGCATGGATTGCTGTTCTATGGTATGATATGAGATCCTAACCTTTGCTGTGTCCTCTCCCTTGCAGGAAATGAAGGAGTATTCAAATCAGCTGAGTGGAACCGTCAGTGTGGAAATGGATGCGGCTCCTGGCATCGACCTGACCAGAATTCTCTCTGAGATGAGGGAACAGTATGAGGCTCTGGCTGAGAAGAACCGTAAGGATGCTGAGGCCTGGTTCTTCACTCAGGTATCGTTACACCAATAAACAGCAAATTGATGTGCTGATGCTTTATTACTGCCTCAGTAGATGGGATGGGCTCTCCCTTTCTCAAAATAATAGAACTTTATTTTATATGATATGCATGTGATTTTACTGATGTTTTTTTTTTTTCAGACTGACCAGCTGAACCGTGAAGTAGCCACCCACACACAAGAGATCCAGACCAGCAAATCAGAGATCACGGAACTGCGACGCACGCTCCAGGGTCTGGAGATCGAGCTCCAGTCACAGCTCAGCATGGTATGGAGCAGTTACAGCTCACCAGTCACTACTGGCACACACTCCCTCCCTCTCAAGTGTCTCCTTAGCATCCCCTCTGTATACACTAACCTGTTCTGATATTATTCTGCTTTAGAAAGCTGGGCTGGAAGCCAACTTGCGAGACACAGAAGGCCGGTACTGCGCACAGCTGGCCCAGATCCAGGCCCTCATCACCAGCGTTGAGGAGCAGCTGAGTGAGCTGCGCTGCGACATGGAGCGCCAGAACCAGGAGTACAGAATGCTCATGGACATCAAAAGCCGCCTGGAGCAGGAGATCGCCACATACCGCCAGTTGCTGGAGGGCCAAGACTCTCAGTACGTTGCTCTAGACAATTCCATGCAGATTAGATAAGGTTAATGACACGGCACATCGTGAAGCCGTGATTTGTGATCGCTGAACTGACTCCAGCTGACTGAACTGCACTCGCTGCACACGCAGCGCTGGGGATGTCGGCAAAGTCCGGGGTGTTGCTGTAACTCCAGCTGATCTCCAGATCACTTGTGCTGATCTTAAAGTAGAAAGGCAATCATTTTGGCTACAATGAGTTACAGAAGGCAGAATATGTATGTCTTAAATAACCCCCTTGTTGCACAGGAATAATAGCCTCTAAAAACCTGCTCTGAGTATTTCTCTAGCTCTTGGTTTTCTATGCTTCTGCACAGAGGTGCAAATACTCATACCAATACTGTCAACTAGAAAAGAACTTGTCACAGACAGCAGCTTACTTCAATAAAATCTACCTTTTAACACCCATTCCTCATATCTAATCTACACATAAAATTGCTGTCAATTTCAGAGGAGGAATCATTTCTTTATATTTAGATTATGACATTTTGAGAAGTATTTAGAGACCTATCAGGACCAGGAGCTGCTGGAATTGAGTGCTGTTGAGATTTTCTGTAGCACATCGTCGTGGCCTTCAGGCAGAAAGCACCTTATCTGGTGAAAATATACCTGACAACCAACCAGTTAAAAGAAGCAGTGGGAAATCTTGGCCACTCCTAAATGGATCAAGGGTTTCAGTGGACAGGGTCAGTGATGGTCATTAATCCAACATTTCTTCTTTTCTACAGGATGACAGGAGTGATCCCTAAGGATGGTAAGAAAATTTTTTATTTATAGAGGGGCTGAAATGAATTGACAAAATAAGATTGAAGAAATCTGTCTTTGTTGCTCAGGATTTCCTCTTATTGACAGAGATTACCTTCTCTCCACAATGACCACATTCTTTATAATTTAGAGACAAAAGTATAATACTTCATCTTATTTTATGTGCACTTTTGAAACCAGCAACTTGCTGAAAGGATTGCACAAATTCCTCATGGGATTCTAAAATACAGAAATCTCCCAAAGATTCCCAAGCTCCTCTGCTGATTTACGCAACATGGGAGATACATCCAAATCCAACATGTGATGTGCATTCTTTAAGGTCTACTAGATGGAGACGAGTGGGGAGAGGAGATAAGATTCAAAGGCAGTTCCCCCTTTGATATGAGGAAAAACCCCATTATACAGCTTTTCATGGTGCTAATTTTCTTTCCCTAGTTGATTTTTTTTCTCCTCCAACAGCATCTCTGATTGGAAGAGGTCGCATAGGAGCGGAAGATGACGGAAAACTTCCCTCTACTCGTGAAAGGAGATTCCCTTAAAGAAATACCGAATCCCCTCTTGTGTATGACACCACAGGAGACCAGTGCAGCCTACACACTGGATAATGCTACAAGAAATACCATTTTCCTTTCACCAAATCACAAGAATGCAATCCAAGAATGTGCAACAACCTAAGGTCTTTCATCAAATTTGCTCTCCCTTCTTAGATGATTGTTTGGCTCTCTGGGTCAGAGATGACAAGCTTGTTTTCTGTCCATAGCTGTATATTTTCCTGATGAAAGAAAGTACATAATAAAGTTTCTGTTCTGCTTCTGCAAAAATCTCCAGTCTAATGTTGCTTTTTTGAAGTCAGCACGATGTTGTCATATGTGTGACCACACACCCTCCATAACACAGTGCTTAGGGAAGCAGGAGATGCTCAGTGGATAACAGCACTAGCAACAATAAGTGTAATAATAATAACAATAAAGATGATGATGAACAGGTATAAAGTGCCATTAGATTTTCCCAGAAACCTGAATCTAACCACTATATTTTTTCCAAATATACATCTAAATTTATGTTCTTGTACTTCCTTCAGCACAAGGACAAATACTCCCAGCTCCTGAAGAAGCACTCAGGGAGGTCCAGGTGAAAGGACCTGTTCAAACAGTTTTTGTTTTCATACACAAGAAAGGACCCACCAGCCTCTGTCAATACTGTTGCCCTTCTGCAGTGAGTCAGTGTTCAGATCTACACCAGAGCAACTGAAGAGAGATGGTTATAAACAGTTAAGGGGCTGGTAAATCCCAACTTCAGCAACATATAGATCATTTACTTAGGGTGCTTTATTTTGCTAACATAACCTGTTTGGAAAATTCTGTTAGCTTAATCACTGAGTATTTCAATCCACAAGATATTATCTACGAAAATTACATAATTTCTAGAATTACACAGTTTACCAACCTCCTTAGAGTCACTGTTTTTCTCACTTCTTTTTTCTGACATACAAAACACTGTTGGTCCTGCTGGCACCAGCCCCACAGGAGCCATGCAGGAGGCTGCAGGATCCCTGTACAGCACTGTTAAACAAACATACTGCTGCTGTTCTACGGGGGAGAACTGAGGAAAGGTTCCTGCAACTGCAGCAAAGTAATACCACAATCTACTGGAAAAAATGAACGTAATTGAGTGGTAATTTCTCCTGATCCAGAAATGAAGTGACATATATATTAATAAGACAGCAAGCGCAGAATTCCACAGCTGAAGGCAGCTATCCATTGGTATTTCAGATCATAGAATTATTGAATCCCAGAATCTCCTGAGCTGGGAGGGATCCATAAGGCCCATCGAGTCCAACCCCTGGCTCCACACAGGACCAGCCCAGTCAGAGCAGGGCACTGAGAACATCGTCCAGATCATGATCCTCAGCCCAGCAGGGTGCTGGGACCACTTCCCTGTCCCAGTGCTCAACCACCTCTCAGGAAAGAGCCTCTTCCTGACACCCAGCCTGACCCTCCCCTGGCACAGCTTCATGCTGTCCCCTCGGGTTCTGTCCCTGGTCCCCACAGAGAGGAGATGGGCGCCTNGCAGTGCAGAGCAGGACAATCCCCTCCCTGGCCCCACTGGCAGTGCCATGCTGGATGCACCCCAGGGTACACTTGTCCCTCCTGGATGCCTGGGCACACTGCTGGCTCAGGGGTAACTTACTGTCACCCAAGAGCCCCAAACCCCTCTCAGCCTGGCTGGCCTCCAGCACCTGACCCCCCAGTCTGGATGAGTAGCCAGGGTTGCCTTGTTGTCCTTGTTGAACTTCACCGTCTGGTGATTGCCCAGCTGGAGGAGCCGAACCCACCAGTGACAGTCACAGGATATTTAGCTGTACAACACGGGTGTCACAAGATTCTGCCTGTATTTAAGATGCATCTTATAAATTCAATTCCGTTTACTGCTCCTGTTCCAGTTTAGTAAATCAAGTACAATTCCCAAATAAAGCAACTCATAAGCGTTCTGCAGCTCCCAGCAGCTCCCCAGCCTAAAGCCAGAGACTGGAATGGAGCAGAGACATCAGGATCTAATGGTGCCATCTGCTGACTGCTGTGTGGTTGCTCACTCTGATTGCTGCTTCCATTGTCTGCTCTGTGGATTAAAAGGTGACTCAAACCAAGCCCTGTAGTGCCAGCCTGATAAAGGAAAGCCACATTTGGGTGAGAAGTAAGTTTTTTTTGTCTTTTGCATGGATCCTCTAATGTGTGTTCATGAAAACTGTGAGGTATCTTTTCAATTTCAAAAGACTGAGCTTTAGAGGGAACACATCCTATGTCCCAGATCTCCTGGGCTTGTATTCCTTGCCAGAAAAAACACAAGGCTGTTTTTCATGATGGAATGACATTCCCTGAACTATTGGGGAGTAGGATGGAGGCTCACAAACCATCAGCCACTGCCAGCCAAGCTGTACATCTCACTGAGCAAAGGATTCACTTTATTTCACATAATATTATGCACATACACTTGTATTTCAATGAGATATTCCATAGAACATTAACATGCTGAACAGCAAGGCTAGAAAATCTAGTCTGAAATGATCTCTGGTGAGAAGAACCAAACAGCAGAGTATCATTGGTTCTACTAGAATTTTGAGTTTTCACACAGAATCCTAGACTGGTCTGGGTTGGGAGGGACACAAAGGATCATGGAGTTCCAACCCTCTGCCACAGGCAGGGCCACCAACCTCCAGGCCTGGAGCTGGACAAGGTTGCCCAGGGTTCCATCCAACCTGGCCTTGAACACCTCCAGGCTTGGGGCATCCCCCACCTCTCTGGGCAGCCCCTTCCAGCCCCTCCCCACTCTCTCCATGAAGAACTTCCCCTGATCTCCAACCTGACCCTTCCCTCCTCCAGCTTCAATCCATCCCCTTGTCCCACCACTCTCTGCCCTTGTGAAAACTCGATTCCCTCCTGTCCATACGCTCCCTTGAAGTACTGGGAGTTTTTTTCAAGTTAAGCCTATTTATTTTCTAGTGCTTTAAGCTCTTTTCACTATCAGGTAACAGGGCTGATACCAAACTGTAGCTATTAATAGTAGCTGTTATCATAATATTTTGTGATATCCACACCTCGTCCTTATTGGAACACCGTATCTTCAGTGATTAATTTCCCCACACAATTAAAAATGTCAGCATTTCTAGACAATGAACTGCATGAGGAATAGAAAGAAATTAGTACTCACTGGAAACATAACCAAGAGGTGCTGAGTAGAGGAGACACAGAGCCACGAGGAGGAGCTCAAATCCCGCCTGAGTCAGAGATGAGACCTGGGAGGCATCCCAGGATAGGACCAAATGCCATAATTCTTTAGCACAGAAAAAATTCACATGAAAGAGAGGGAAAAAAATATTTCTGGGAGAGGTTTCTCCCAGGACTGTGTAACTGTTTTGACCAGTGTCCATGACTCCACCATTCAGCGTGAGTGCTAATGTCTTTTCAAAGAGTTTAGTCTTCAGCTGTTGTAAAGAAAAGCAGCTGCACCATTCCCAGAGCCCACTCAGCCTCCCACCTCTCCCCAGATCTTCTATCCTGTCCCTCAGTTGTCATCTGAAGGACAAGGCAAGCCCAATAAACCCAGCTGCTGCCAAGGAACACTTCACATTTACCACCTGCTTTTCAGCGGAAGGAACAGGAAAAATCTCTGCAAAAGCCACATTTGCCCATTCTTATTGGATGGAAAAAAATTCCACACAAGGTTACAGAAACTTTTGAGAAAGACTATTTCTGCATGATTGCCAGGTCAACTTTAGGGCTGGTACCTTTACATAATTACTTGAATTTTTCAAGTGGTGTTACAAACTCATATTCTAAATTTTTTTGATAGCTAAACATATCCTTATAGCATTAATACCAGTGACAGCAAGGAATGCCTCATCGCTACCTATTTTGACAAGACTGTTGAAATATGACTGCACTTGGAATCGTGAAAAAATCAGTAGAAAATACCTAATTCTCACCCATTTCAACCAGAGATGGGTCCCTAAAGGGAAAATCTGGGCCTTGCTCACTCTGGACTAGAGCAGAGGTTGTATAACTTCGTTAAAGCCTCATGTCTCCTATAGGCTGGAGCGGTTCTGGACTCTAAGGACAGCTTGATAGGACATGCTGCCTCTCAGGCTTCACAGACTTGTCATTCCAAAGACTGAGAACTACACCAGAAGGAAAGGATCTGGAGAGAGCCTGTCCCAGCTGTCCATTTATTCTCTGATGCACATTGCATTATAAACGTGCATCCCCTCCTAAGCAGGAAAACATAACATCCTAACTACAGGGTTAGAAAAAACTCTGAGGCAGAGCTGATCCTGCTCCACACCTACTGATTTTAGCCACACCTCACTATTATCATATGAAAAGAAAAAGGAGAAGGAAAAAAAAAAACCCCAAACCCAACCGAAAGGAAAGCGATCTGGTATGCGGCTGTGACTCCAAACAACAACAGTGTGTGCAGGCTCATAAATGCTTCGGAATTGACCAAGAGGAAGCACGTTTGGTGATGACACAATCTTGTTGCTGTAGTCATTCATCGAGGGAAACTCCCACAGGAAAAGGCATAAAGCTGCTTAGGGAAGGCTAAGAAGCTGCTCAGTGCTAGGCAGTCAAACACTGCGTTGGATTCACAAGGAGCTAATCATGAGTACCAGCCAAGGCCCTTTTCAGTTTTTTTCTGGGTCCCTCAGGGGTAGTGCAGGGTGCGGTTTGGCCCAGCAAGGAACTTCTTACAGACCTTCAAGTGCTGATGGTGGTGCCAGCAGCACACACACCTCTGTCTCCTCTGCCAGACCCTTCTGGCTGGCTGCTGGAGGAGGGGTACCTTGGGGAGGCTTCGGAGAGCACCACAGGGAAAGCATCTTCTTGGGTGGGAATGAGAAACAGACCATGCAAAACCTGAATGACCGTTTGGCTGCCTATCTGGACAAGGTCCGTTCCTTGGAAGCAGCCAACGCTCAGCTGGAAAGCTGCATCCTAGAGTGGCACAAGACAAAGTCTCATGGAAAGAGGCATGACTTCAACCAATATGAGCAAAACGTCACTGACATGCAAAGACAGGTAAGTCAGAGCTGTGGCTATGTCATTCTCTGCTCTTTTAAGGAATCTGGGTACTCATTTATGCTGAAGGCTTTCCTTTAAGGAGAGTAAAATAAGCCCTTTAAAATGTTAGAAATACTAATTAAAGTGGTTACAGGACCTGGGCATAAACACTGGCTGTGCTCACGAGGAGGAGAACGGGGCATGAGAAAGGTTGGAAGAAGACAAGGGAGATTCTGCAAAGTCTGGTGGTATAAGGAGATTTGTCTACTGCCAAGTCTTCGCTTCTGTACGTGGAACTGTGGTTTGAGTAACTATGTCTGGCAGAATTTGGACCTTTTGACTGCACAAGTATTCAAGCAAATTACAAAACAGCCAGACTGAAGAGGCTGGCTGCCTTCATGCACGCTCTCTTCAGACATACTGTTGCATTTCGTGTCTTTGATTCCTGTGGTAGCAGACAATGAAACTACTGGAGTTAGGGTCCAATGAGCTTATGTAATCAGATGGAAAAATACTTCATTGTAATTAAGAAAATAGCAGTGACAAATTCCTTGTGGATGTTTTCACTATAATTAAAAGGAGGAGTTCTGGTTCCTGCCAGTAGTTAATATTAACGTTCAACAGCAACTCTTTCAATCTCCCAAACTCACGTGTCTTCATATTTAAGCATAATATTAATCAGTATTCATAATGAACATACTTAGAACTGCAACCATCTGTGACTAATCAGTGTAATTAACTTTACATAGCCATATGGCACAAAACCCAAAGCTGTTCCACATGTGATGCTGTAGTTTTCCCTACACGTTCAATAATACGGTTTCGTGCCATTCTCAAGACTCCGAGAAATCTTTTTTCACAAGAGCTCAGAAATTATCCAGCATCTTTGCTAATCGAGACCAGGGCTTAATCAACTTGCTCACTGTTAAATGTGTTGCCTCCAGGCAGAAGATGAGGCACTCTGACCACAGACAATGTTTAAGGAGAGCCAGAATTGTCATCACCTATTTCTTTTTTAAGAATAAAGAAAGGTCATCTGCCCATATCACTTGAGTACTTTTTTATTAAAACTGATCCAGAGATTAAAAACTTGTTCATCAAGAATATTAATGTGTTCACATTGATTTAGAATTAGTAAATCAGAACGATTGAGGGAGGTGGTAAAACTAAAAACATGATGCTGATGGGGGTAGAGCCCTGACTCCTGAGCAGCTTGTACCCAAACACTTAGCACTCGGCTGTCACTGGCCGCAGGCGTGTGTTGGCCACCTCAGCAGAATGTCTGGAAGATTCAGCTCTCAGACTGGGGAAGGGTTATTAAGCACTCATCCTGGGGAAGAAGGGCTATTAAAGGATTACATACAGGTAACAATTCAATGATTTAACCCAGAATTTTTACTTTCTCTGTAAATTATTGCAATTAGCACCATGACTGCCGGTAAAACAAGTGAAAATAGAGCATCTATTTATTAACCACAATTAAATTAATTAACCATGAATTTAAAAGGTTAACTTAACACCTAAAATGGAGTTTAGATTAAATTTAGGATCCTATATCTAACAGACCAGAAAGTCTGTGCTCTATGGGCTGTCTAAAGTTGGAGGCATATAACCATTTGGGTCCTGCCTTTTGGACCACACTGGTTACCTGAATGCTGGATGAACACCCCAGATGGAGCAGCGAGTTCCCTTACTCCATCCTGACTCCTTTCTAACTCAAGATAGCACCACTTCTTCAGGTAGATGTCTCAGTGAAACAGGATCACCACTACAAAACCAAACTGACTTACAGAGCATTCACAGAGACAGGATTGATGCTGTTAAGAGAGGCTGAGGAAGAAGTCAGTGCAGGAAGCCTTCCTTAAAAACTCTGGGTTGAGTAGGAATTTGGGTGTATTTAGTACATAATGTGTGAGCTCTTAGGTTATCTGGAAGTTTGCAGGCTGATACTAGTGAGGCACCCAAACTCACGATGGATATAGTGAACAAATCTCTAGTTATGAACAGGCAAATGTTGACATTGGAAATGCACTGCTAACTGCCATAGCAATCAGTATGGTACAGCAGCTGGCAAAACACTGACAATTGCAACTCCTTTGTTGTATTCTTTATTCTTGCAGAATGCAGGAAGTCATAAAGCACTTATATAAATGTGTAGCATGATTATGAAATGGCACAAAGCTGGAGAACTCCCATATTACTTTTTTTTTTCCTTATAACCTTCCACAGTAAAATTTACCATCCTCTAAAGATGGATTCAAGAACTGCTTCTTCTCCAACAAATTCCAGACAGCAACACATTTAGGGTATTGTTATACCTGGCCTGATCGTGTCCCAGGGCAGTATCCGAGGTGTGCTGCTAATTGCTCAAGAACAGTCTGTAACGGATTAGTTAAAACATTCCACAGGCACCTTCTTTTTTTCTATGAGAAGTAAACTTTTGACACTTCAGGAGAATTTTGTCGTTTCCTTGTTTCTTTGTGATTCATTGAGGTGTAGGGAGTTTCACTTCTAGGTGCTGAGAGCTCTGTAAATGGATAATGATTTCTGTACAACCACAGTGCACCTTGTTTTGCTCTGTAACTGTTGAGTGAAGGCAGCTGTTGGAACAGCAACCACACTTTTCTTCCTTGGAAAAGGATGTGATGTCCAGCAATTGTTACTGTCTGCTAATTATGTGTAAGTTCCTGATAGAATTCTTCCAAAGATTTTTGAATGGAATAATGAGCTTCTGATATCCAGATCTATAGTTCAAAACTGTTTGATGTTTCCAGGGACTTACAAGTCCTTTCAGTACATGCTGAATACACTAAATGAGTGATGTTGTGTACTTTTGCAAGCACTTTTGAGGGCAATTTTCAATGTCCCAAAGCAAAATCAGTAATATGAATTAATCACTCCATGCTGCTGGACAATTTAGTACAATTATGGGTGAATAATCAAATGGATCACTTGATTATTCCCTCAAATGATGACTACATGCCAGTATTATTCTCAAAATGACAATCCATACGACTCCAGACCTAAACAGAGGAAGGGACTGGAGTGGTCCTACTCGTGAGTTGCTGCTATCATTGCTACACCTCTGCATCACAACACCAATTCACCAAGGTGTTTGTGCACATGATTACTTTTTAGCAGATGATTAATTCCAGCATTTTGATTGTACTCAGACACAGCTTAATAATCCTTACCAAAATTTGCACTAAAGAAGGCCAAGGCTGCTCTTCCAGCAATGCTAAACAGAATTAAAATCAGTTAAAAACAAAAACAAGAGAGATAAAGAGGGAGACAGTGATTGTTTTTCTGTATAAGGGCATGAAATTTGTGTAATATTATTCAGGATAAATTCCTACCCAGGAAAAAAGATGATGACTCCTGCTTAAGATCCAGAAAAGTAAAACAAATGTAAGATTATGGACAAAAACTGGATAAACATGTAAGTGAATCAGAAACTAGGCTGCTCCTATTCATGTCCTCTCCTTAACATGGCATTTCTACTATTCAAATGCTTCCTAGAAGCATCAGGGAGT
This sequence comes from Heliornis fulica, assembly GCA_013399135.1. Classification (NCBI taxonomy): domain Eukaryota; kingdom Metazoa; phylum Chordata; class Aves; order Gruiformes; family Heliornithidae; genus Heliornis; species Heliornis fulica. Next base: position 178,739 of record VXBZ01002530.1, on the reverse strand, counting down.
CTAAAACAGCACAGGCTATTTGCCATCACCACATAGCAACACTGAGTCTCCTGTTGGGTTCTGTTTTCCAGATTGAGGATGGCAAGATCACCAATGCCAGTATCCTTTTACAAATTGATAATGCTAACATGGCATCTGAAGACTTCAGGCTCAAGTAAGCTCTTCTTTGGTTTCCTGCTTAAGTTTGAAAGATAATTAAGCAGAATATTGCCTTTTATTGACAATCCAATATGAAACTGATTTTCATGAGGGTTTCTGGTGATACTGGATAAATAAAACTAATCTAGAGAAACAACAAACACCACAAAACACCCAAAAAACCCAAAACCCAAAACAAAAGGATAAAAAGGATGTAAAAACCACAAATGATTGCTGAACAATCTTGAGTCACCCTGTTTATGATACTAAGTTCAGGTCCTGAAGAGCAGGTTTTACAACCAACACTTGATACTTGTGACAAAAGGCATTTAAAAGTGTCATATGGGAAAACAAATTAACCCTTCTTTACCCTACACTTCCTCAGTCCAGCCCAAATCTATTTCCTGTCTTCTCACCTACCTCTTCTGGCCAGCTCTGCTGGAAATACCTGTCCTGCAGTACCTCCTGCTTTGGATTCTTCTAAGATTTGTCTCTTAGAAACACTCAAAGGAGTAATGGGGCAATAATTCCTCAGCAACCAGTACACAGATTGATTCTTTGGTACTCTGCTGACCAACTAAAAAGCCAAAATGTTTGCACAGAAAACTTCTGGTCAGACCTTGGTAAAGGGAAGGGATTCACATTTCTGTAAGTTAGACTTAGCAAGATCTGTCTTACTTTCAACAGATGATGATCAGCCATTAAAAAAAAAAAAAACCTCAGCTTTTGGTAATATTGGAACAAACTTAAAGACTCTGAACAGTGTGATTCAGTAGTCTCATAAAAAGAAACAGTGGAATTAATTGGGAGAATAGAATCAGAATGAGTCTGATGAACTGAATGTAGAAACATCAACAGACCCCACAAAACAAAACAAAACAAAACAAACAAAAAAAAGGAAATAAAGAGAGATTCTGAGGAGCAAAAGTGCTTTGTATGCCCAAGGGAAGATAGGGCAGGGTCCTTCTGACTGTGGCACACTACAGATGGCAAACTGCAAAGGTTAGACAGGAATGTTAGGAACTGGCTTCCATGACATTTTCCCTGTTTTCTGAAGGACTGAGAAGTTATGCTTTTGAGAAAGCAATGGAAGCTGATGACTGCTGATGCTGTTTTCACATCTTCAATAGCAAAATTTTGAGAATCATATTCTGAAAGCTTTCACAGCCTTGTGAATGTTAAAATGCAAAAAGGAATATGCAAGAGAGCAATTAGTTCACACACAAAGGAGGAGTCCTGAGGATGAAAGAAAACCAATAATGAAACCCTTCTTATTTTTGAGACCATTCAACGATCCGCAATGAACATATTTTAGAAAGAGAATTTGGTTGGTTGGTTCTTGTTCTCTCTAGTTCCCTGTGGAAAGGACTTAAGCAAGTACACTTCTGTTTGATCCTACTTATCCAAGGGGCCAGAAGCAGTCTGCTCTCAACAGGCATGCTTTATCTTCTTTCTCCACATGAAGGTATGAAGCGGAGAAGTCTCGCAGGCAGGGAGTGCAGCTCGATGTTGAGAACCTGCGGAAGGAGCTCGATGGCCTGACCATTGTTACAACAGACCTGGAAATGGAAATTGAAGGCTTGAGGGAAGAGCACATCCTTAGGCGGAAAGACCATGAGGAGGTAGAAAAAGTTCCACTTGGTAAAATCCTATCACCCAAATCTCGCGTACCGTGTAATTACGTTTGAGGAAGATCCACAATCTATAAATGGGATTGATGATTCAGAACCTAATAATGTTTCTAAATAAGCCAGCAAGAGGCAGATGAGGCACATCAGTTGTGTACTACTTTACCAACTAAACTGGGATTTCAGAAAGGGTAACAAATTGCTGCATTTTCTCTCACTCTTTTCTAATCACCTGCCCATCACATAGCTAATAACGTACATATTGACAGAAATGTTCTCAGAAATACTTAGATATAAATACTCAGATTTCCAGTAAATAGCCAATGTTACTGGTTACTGATGAGTTTTACTCACCACAGGCTTTCCCCACAATTCTGGGTTATCATTTCCCAGAAACACAGAGTGGTTGAGATTGGCAAGGACCTCTCAAGGTCAGTGTGTCCACCTCCAGCTCAAGCAGGGTCTCCTAGAGCAGGCTGATCTAAACTAAACAGACTTCTTGAAGGACCAAAATGAAGAAGAATGGTTGGGGATGTCAAGTAGAAGTACTTATTCTTGCAAAGTCCTAAGAACAATAATTAGATAATACTTCACAATTCAGAAAACATGCTGCTCTGGATTCTGCCAGAGCTATACCACAGTGGTCTCTGTTATTCCCACATGGATATACCACTGCTTGGCAACACACTGATTCCATTTTGCCCAATCTGATACTTTTTTCAGTTATTATTACCTGGTGTAGAACCAAACACCCTCAGTATCTGCAGATCATTAAAATGGAGCACAGAGACACAAGGGTTCCAGAGCAGTAGGTGAAGCTGTCTGGTCCCCTCATAGCCAAAGGGAGCACTGAACAGCTATAATAACACAGTCCTTGGCAGCAGGGCAGACAACAGAGATACAGGGTGTCCAGTTGATCTGCATTTTGGAGGCCATGATGTCATACCCTGAAATGCTACTTTGCCTGGACGCTTTTGAAAATGGTACCTAGCACATAAGATTGTGCTACACTGAAAGGAATGTTACCCTACCTGCTTGACTTGTCCTATAATTATGTTGTTTACACAGTAATTATATGCTTTAATCCAATTATTCCTTTAACAATTACACAGAACTTTTACATTACTCTCCTGTAAACTCAGTTATAGTTCCATAAATATTAACATACAGGGTAAGAAAGATGAAATGACTGTTAGATTTTCATCAAAGGTTTCAGGTTGCTAACAGATAAATAAATAAAAAATACCAGTGTTTCTTCATTAAGTATTTCTCTTCCAGAAACATTATGTGAAATGATCTTCTCACATGGTTTTTAATGAGTTCTCTAGCACAGTTCTGACACAGAAGTAGATCTAAGTCAGGTTTAAGTCATGTCATAGTATTACCAATATAGATTTTTTTTCCAAATTTTGTTAAATCAATATATCTAACAATAAACCTACCACAATGAAAGAAAGAATAGTTCAGATATTGTGAGAGGATGGAACTGAAGAAGACAAGGCAGGAATGAAAACTTTCGACTTCCATAAACAAGTTCCTTGTTTCCTCTGCTAATATACTAATAGGACATGGAAGCAAATCGCTCATCACAAGACTTCAAAGTCAATGTCAAAGTAAATGCAGCACCTCCTGAAGACTTAGCCAAAATTCTAGCAGAAATCAGAGAAGATTATGAAGCCATAATTGAAAAGAATCGTCAAAGCCTTGACAGCTGGTACAAAGAACAGGTAATGGTTATTTTCCTCTCATTTCAGAGTTCCCTGTTGCTGTATGTGACTAACCAGAATCAGAAAGCTTTTCTCTTGCTTTTGCTCCTCAGAGTGCAGCTATGTCTCTGGCAGCAACCCCCAATCCAGAGCAGATACAGCGCAATGAGAATGAGATCAAGGACCTAACACGTACTCTACAGTCCCTGGACATCGAGCTGCAGGCACAGATGAGTAAGGTATCTGTTGTAGACAACCTGGTTGGTCACTACTCTTTCATATGTTCTCACAAATCACCATGGACCAATTCATTTACATCCACAGCCTGGCATAAGTTTCTTATAGTCATTAAAGTGATGGTGAAACTGAGATTCGGACCATGCTTGACTTTGCAAAGTGGATTCAGTGACTATCACCAAGAAGTGAAAAATGTTTGTGTCTCCTTTGAGTAAAATATGAGAAGAAAAAGAAGAGATGGGAGAGCAGACTCTGTGAGCTAAAAAAAAGAGCAATTGTGCAAGAAGACAGATTTTAATATAAATCTCGTATTTACAAAGATATCATAATGCATGAAATATTTGAAAAGCATTGGTAAGGCATCTTAAAAAGTATTTCTCAGCTCTTGTACAGGTTAAAGCTCACATATCCATGACTTGGAGACTGTGGAGCAATTCTGGACAGTAAATACCGAAACTGTGAGACTTGACAGTTAGAGGAGCCCAGCTGTGGAGCAGAAAGAATGCAGCAGGGATAAATTACTGAGGTTTTGCCTCTCACACACAACACAGCTTCATGATTCTGCTGTCTCCACATGAATAGTCATGCAAATGAACAAGTGTTTAAATTACCACGGTCTTAATTTTGCCAACTTCTAGCTAGAGATCAAATTTGCTGGCGTTTCTGCATTACAGCTACCACAGAATTAATAATAAAAATAATACTAATAATCATATTGGTATTGTTTGCTCCATCAGAAACACATGCTAGAAGACACCTTGGCTGACACTCGGAAATACTATGCTGTGGCACTTCAAAACATGCAGCACATCATCTCTAAATGTGAGGAAGAGCTGAGCCAGGTTCGCCATGACATTAAGCAGCAAAATAACCAGTACAAGGTTCTTCTTGGGATCAAAACCCGCCTGGAGAAGGAAATTTCCACCTACCGCCTGCTGCTGGAAGGGAATGTCGACGGGTAAGGCAAAGCCGCCCTGACTGGAACAGACCAGAGTTCTCATATTTGGGTTATTTATTTGTTTGTTTGTTTATGCTTAATCAAAGCTTGTGAGTTCCACACTACATCAAGGGCTGGTATTTTAATGTGATGGATCATCATAAAAAGCTTAAGCCACTTAGTATACAGAGAAACTTGTATCCATGTAATTTAGACTACCTAAATTAATGTAACCTTTTATTAAATAAAATAAAATAAAATTCTACATTCCCACAGCATGCCTATCAGCATAGGAAAAATGCCAATTTCAGTAAAATTCATAGTAATTTCCTATCTTCAAAACAAGTTCTAGATCAAAAAGAAGCCTGGAGACAAGTTTAGACCTTTCTGTTATGGCACCTGCAGTTACAGACACCAGCACACACAATCTGTATTGTGCACCCCTCTGCTGATGGGTGCTTTGGTTTTGCCATGTTTGAAATCTCTGCATTCACAAATCTTTGGGCCTCTCTATTCTTTATTCTCTCATGTGTTATACAAAACCAGAAGAAAGGAAGATTAGCAGCCTTTATAACTGGAAACCTCAGGGAGGCAGGACAGCAAGGCACCAAGTAGGGGGTTATTTCTCAAAAGCTACAAAGGGATTCAAACTTGAGCAACTCAGAACATATGAGAAACACTGCACTGTCCCCAGTTAAAGCAATAGTGAATATAAGCAGGAACAGTTTAAGGTGAGACTTAAACTATCTGTACCTAAGACTACCAAATAGGAAAAGTTCTCACAATATTAAAAAAATAATATTTTTTTCATACTGATATGAGATGTCTTTAGATTCAGCAAGAAGAAGGGGGTTAATAACTTATGAAATCAATATAATAATTGTTTTTTTCTGGTTTGTTGTCTTTACAGGATAGCAAGAAGATCTGAATCAAGAGCTAAAGGTAAAAGTCCCTTATTTTGTTCTCTACAGAGCCTCTTAATTAGTGTAATTTCCAATCAAATTTTACTCAGAATAATTTTAACCTTACATGAATTAATTATGAAAGGTTTGCATGGCTGTTACTTCTTGTCTAGGCCATATTTGACTGTAATTCAGGTGACTCCTTGGTCTTGTGAAGGGCTGAACTTCAGAGCACATTCTGCTGTGTCTGCCCACTCAGGGACTGTCTTCAGACTGACCTCTGTTAATCACAATGTCCAAAGCTCAGACTCAAGACTAAAGCTTTCATGGTATATGAGGAGGCAGAGACTCCATTTGGTGACTAAAGCAGTGTTAGATCTTGAGAGCAAACAGAAAATCTGCATGTCTGGAAACTCATATTCTGGCATGAGCATGACCTACAGACACATTTAGGTTAATCTGCTCTGAAGTTGGATTTGCATTGGCTGGGATGTAGCTGCATTACTCATTTGCCCTGACCTGGACAAGATTCAGAGTGACTTTCTGGCTGCACATTTCACAAAGAGCATTAATAACTATTGACTTAAAGGGAAACATGTAAAGATAAATCAGTGCAGGAGGTAGCTGGTAAATTACTGTAAATGAAGCTCTCCCTACATCTTGTCTCAGCACTGCTTCTTGTCTAATTAAACTTTCTGTTCCTTTCAGAACTTGCTGGGCTGACCGATCGAAAGATCAAGGCAATTGTCCATGACAGTGTGAATGGGCAGGTGATATCCTCCACCATCAATGAGATCCACCAGCAAGCATGAAGTATAATGTTCTGCTGACTTCTGGCTCTCCCAGCAGGCTAAGCTCCACCAGCCCTTCTGTGCAAGCACGTGCTGTATGTCGGTCTCCCTGTGTGTCAAATAGGGATGCTATAGTGAGCTCTCTCCTCAAATGATTTGCAGCCTTATAATGACTAGTGCCCTAGAGAGCTAGGTATAGCTGATATTGTTAGTTTAAAGAGCTTTTAGTCATCCAAATGCTGAAGAAAAGCTATTCAATGAGAATGACTGGCTGAGCTGGTAATATATTTATTATGCACATCTCACTGGGGCATGAATCTCCATCTGTGATTCATTTACTGCTCTGCAGTTTAATTTAAAGTGAATAATCTTTCAACTTTTCTCCTGGTCTTATGTCTCTCATCATATACCTCATTGGAGCCAATAAATAATTTTCCATTACTACTTCTGGTCATTGTAATTTCCAATTATGCCTTTTCTTACATATGCACCAACCCAAAGTGGCTGATCTGCTGTGGTGTCCTCCACAGGCTGCAGATGGGACATCTACTCTGGTGCCTGGTCCTCCTTCCAGCTGGCTGGTACTGGCTCTGTCAGACCTAGAAGAAGCTTCTAACAGCTTCTTGCAGAAGCCATCATGCAACCCTCCGCTACCACACAAACCCAAAATACCAGTTTAATTAAAAAAATCCTATTTCAGTTGTTTGCTTTCCCATTAATGCCCACTGGCTTTGCTGATGGATTCTGTAGTCAGGACAGAAGGGTGTATGAAGAGCATGCTAATGTAAGGGGAGAGGCTCAAGCAAGTCCTTTAGCCACATCCAAGCTTCTCCTTTCTCACATCAGCCAATCACCAGCTCAGCAGGAGACCCGAACACCAAGAGGAAAAATTCCAGGGATATGCAAGGCCAAAAGCTGAGCAGGAGAAAGAGAAATATTACTTGGACTGTTTAGATGAGGAAGACTGTAAAGCAGAAGGAAGAGAGACAAAATGGAGCACGATGAGTGTTTGCACAGATCTGCATTCCAAAGTCAACGTCTGAATATAAAACAAGGTGTTCCGGACAGTCTCATATTCATGAGCAAAACTGTCATTGTACTCTTTCATACCTACTCATAAGGGACTTTGATTCCTGTTACTTGCTTAGCTTTGAAACAAGGCTCTCAATAGAAAGTTCAAATTTCAAAGAAAATTCAGATTTAAAACAAACAAAGTCCATCTTTCTGATACAATGTTTTCTTACTGGCATGTTAGGACCAGTTCATGATTCCCCTTCACTTCCCCCCCAACTCTCCACCCTTGTTGCACAAAGAGATCCCAAAAGCATTGAATGGATTACCTAATGGTTTCTTTAAATTGGGCAAAACTTGTAATACAGGATTAGTAACTCCTGGCTAATTAACAATGTCCTTCCTTATGGCTTACCAGATCCAACAAGCCAGACCTGGTGTTTGTAGCATCTGGACAAAATGTGCCTACATATTCTTGAACCATTTTCTGTGTCATTTAAAGCAGAGCATAATTGCATTAGCGTGATACAAATACTTATGAAACCTTCTAAGTAGCCCTTTCTAAGTTAAAGTGCCTATGCTTTGTACTAGGTTTGGGTTGTGCTAAACTCCAAGGAAAGAAGAAAGAAAAATGAATAACTGAAGTGCTTTAAAGAACACACCTGTCCTTCTGTCACATTCTTGAGCAATGCATTAGCCTTCCTCGTGTCCTCGTGTCCTCTCGTGCACTCCCTGCATTCCTGTGTCACCCTCAGCTACAGCCCCACCAGCACTGGCTACAACATAAAGAAGTTGTCCCACTCCATACCACTGCTCTGATGATTTTAACCTTCTCTACAACTGTCATTCCATTCTGTAATGCTCAGAGCAGTACAGCTCACAGTGCTGACCTCACAGCTTGCTCCGTTTGCTAACTTCATCACGCGTCGATGGCTCGAACACATCCATTCAAGCTACTGTCTTTTAATAAGTTAAGTAAACCAATTAGTCCTTAAATACATCCATAATAGCTACATTACTTTCTGCTTTCTAAATGCAAGCACATACTCTATGGTAAAGCTGGCTTATTTCTGTAGCATTTTTATAATACGCTGTAGCGTTGCAAATTTCCCTGCTGCTGAACAACTTAGGATACTGTGTCACTGCTGCATGTTGCCCTATATCCAGTGGTTATTCACTACTGAATTTGTGTTCTGGTAGATAAGCTGTGCATTTCCAAATGTATTTAGGGTAGGTCTGCACCCTCCATAATAAATAATGATACTAATATTTACCACTCGCACGCACTGTTAACATTAGATCCTCGCTACACGCTGAGAGATGAAGTTAGGGAGATAATGAATGGGGGAGTATTATCATTCCCAGTTTATTGCTTGAGAAATTGGAAAAAGAGATGACACAACTTGCTCAAGGCTGCAAAGAAAGTCACTGATAGCAGCTAAATTAGAATTCGTCACTTCACAGCTTCCACTTACCCCAGGTGTTAGATAACACAGCTTCCTGCAGAGCCACTCTCCAGTCACAGCAATCCCTCTGTATCCCATCACACCGGAGAGAATCCATCGATTCGAGTGAGTGCTGCCAGCCAACACCCTGCACATACTTTGATGATGTTCTCCCATTTATGTGTGCTGAGAAACCTATGAAAATTAGTCCTGTACAGACGAGGTCTCTGTGTCTTTGGTGGTTTCATAGTATTTTGGGGGGAAAAAGAGAGATCAGGTATGTCCTTCCTCCTATGTCCCTCCTCAGAGCCTCAGATCAGTGTCTCAAAGAAAATGAAATCTTCAGGAGTGTGATACTGTATTGCTTTAAAAGTTATTTAGGAATTCATTTTATTAAAACTGATTGGACTCTGCTCCCTGGCATTTACTCCACTTCAGTATTAAATATACACAGAAGTGCTGTTCAAACATCAAGGTAGTGACTGACACAGACAAAAAGAAACTGCATTTTAAAAATATGAAATACCATTAAAAATAACACACTCAAAGTGAATATATTTTACTTCCCATAAATGGAATAGAATAGCACCAAAATACCTGTAGGAGATGATATCATTTCAAAGCCTAAGTGAATGATGTAACAACACTTCAGCAAACTAAGACACAGGAACTCAGAGTCTATAAAAGGAGGCTGAAACCATACGCATTCACAAAACTCTTCTTGCAGTTTCACCTGCCATTTAAGGAAGTCCTGGGCTAAACAATCCTCTGAGGAGGATTTCTAACAGACTTGAATGCACTCCAGCATGTGCATGAGTCACAGCTCATTTCACTTGTAGAAATGCTAAAACTTATTAAGGTATATTGCAGTACACAGCTTCAGTATGTGAATTGTTGATCCTCTGGAAGAGGTTTGCAATGAGGTAATGCAGCGATGGTTTGTGCTATTAATCACACATTCTTGCTGGTGATGTGGCCACACATTGGCAGGTTTCTTTCATATTTATGAATAAGGGTTTTGTTAGAATGCAGAATTTTTGCTTTCTGCCTGCCTTGCTTATAAAGGCACAAAATTGAGTAATTTCAGAAAGAGAAGAATAAATCTAGCATTTATAAGCACTGCTAAAAACACTTTTCACGTGACATTATTGAAGCAGAGAGAATAGTTAGAAGAGCTGGTAAAACATTTCACAATGTCCACACCCTGACCTATAAAGATTTCTAAAGTTTTGCTGGTAGATGCCTGTTCCTGTGTGTGTGAATCACTTAGAAAAGAGAAGGACCTAAAAGCAGGGAAGCAAGGAAAGGATAATGCTTGAGAGGTCTGCACATCCCCATCCTCTCCCTGTCCTGAATTATACAGCAAAAGCATCTTAATTATTGACTCTACTTGGCGTCATAATATTTACTATCTATTGCTCCTTCACAATTCCCTGCTCCATAAAAATTGTCTTTTGTTTTAAGTTGTATTTTTATGATATTTTTAATTGTATGACTATACTGAAATTACACGCTTGAGCCCATATCTAGGGGTTGGCATAAAAGAAATGTGTGTAAAATAAACACATGAAAGACAAACATCAATGTAAGACAGTTTGGACTGCTCTTGTAGAGCTCATAGCTGGCAAAGCACTAGACATGACCTAATGGTGAGACAGGTGCATGGCCGCTTCTTCTGGACATATTAATTTGCCTTTTGAATGTCTGAATATGCATCAGAAGCTTAAAGGCATAAAATCCTAACATCAGCTGTGGTAAAGACACTTCCAATAACTATCAGACTTCAGGGGTACATTTTTTTGCTTTCCAAAAAGGACAAGTCAAAAAGAGTTAATTTGTTTAGCTGTTGTTAGGCTCCATAGAAAGCAACAAAACTGAGGAATATAATTTAATTAGAGATGTAATGTAATTCAATATAGAGAAATAATTACTTGGAGCAGACATGGAAAAGAAGGAGAAACAAGCAAGCAGAAGTAGCTAGGAAATTATACAGTACTTCTTTAGAATTGAAGTTAACAGTCTGTTGCTTTTAGAGAAAAAGCACCAGTGTGGGCTCAGATCAACCCCCCTGAACCAGGCTTGCAAGAAATGAAAGCATGAAATGCATAAACCAAACACACTGGAAGCAACTCTTGCCAGAGCAGTTTCAGAGGAGGGAAGGTGTAATGTTGCTGGAAGTAGACAGAAACGGTGATTTTACAGTCACCAGTGCAGAAAAACACCCACTTTATCATTCCTTACTACTGAGATAAATTATCAATTTTTAGAAGCCACTTCAGTGCTCAGGCTCTGCCTTTTTAGTGGCATTAACTAAAAGTCTCAAGCCAGTTACTGAGATATTTTATGAATGGAGGTGTTACACTGGAAATAATATTGCTGCTACGCAGAAAAAAAACCCTACTATAAAACCAAAACCAAAGTAACCTTTTCTTTAATGTCTGAAGCTTATTGCTGTCTGAAAATTAGCATATTCAAGCATCAGTCATAAAGAAGTGGGCATAATTCAGAGGGATAATGAACATTCCTGCCCTCAAAAATTCAGTTTCCAAGATTTAGAGAGATAGGTAGTATTTGTTGCCATTGCTTACAAACTCCCTGCCGTAGACAACACTAAACTCATAATTACAGCTTGTGGCTGTGCAGATAAATATTACTTTAAACATTTGGCCACAAGAGTTATGCAAAAAATTTTCTTCTGGATACAGGACCAGAAAAGTAGGTAATACGTGAAATTTCTTTATGCAACGTGCGAATTTTATTAACAACGTTCAGGTTCCAGCATGGATTCTCCTGTTCCAGCAAATAACAGGTAGATGTGCCCGTGTAACTTTTAAGAAGGCATGTGGTGGCCTCTAGTGACAAGCAGGTATATAGACATGGTGCTTCTGCAAGTGGGACAGCTCTGACTAAGCACTGCCACAGCAGCCACACTTTCCATAGCCACGTTCTCGGTAAGAATGCTAGGGCTAGTAAACGACCTCTAATTTCTCCTAAACTCTGTATATGGACACTCCTAAAGGTGCACAACTTTCTCAAGAGAGTACTGAGATTCTTTCTATTTTTGGGTTGTTGGGTTTTTTGATACCTGATTGAGGAAATCAGGTCCTGTGGGTCCTGAAGCTGGGATAGAAGCTCAAGTTCTTTCTCATTACAAAGCAAGTAACCCATGGTTGGTTCCTGGTGATACAAACACTGGGAGAGAGGATGCCAGGCAGTCACTAGAATGTACAGCAAGGACCATTTACCTGCATGGTCCCCAAACAAAGAGCTCCAATCAACACTACTGCCCAGGCAGCTCTGGGGAGTTATGAGGACAATTATTCTGGACAAAGAATTAAGTTTTTCTCCTGGTTTGGGGGTTCCAAGCACAATACAAGCCAGGTCCCTGAGGCCACAGATGTTGGAGGGTTTTTTAAAAGCTAGCAAAACAACCCTCACAATTGTGAATACATGCAATACAGTGTGTTTCTACTTATCTTTTATGGCATATAATCAGCCTGTGCATATATTTGCAGAGGGCCATGATAATTGTATTTGGTTACTGAATCATATAAATATGTAATATGTTCCCAAGGATACTGAACTATTCCAGCATTATGGAACTGAGAATAGCTGAAATATTCTCCAGCTTATTGGTTTTCTCATTCCACTGGCATGTCAATTGCACATAATTCTTACAAGGGAAAAAGTTCTGCCTGGTTGTCTTTTAGATTGTATTAGAGCTGATTTTAATGATACTTTTAGGGGAGAAAAAAAGAGAAGGTTCATTTGTTTGGCCTTAAGCTGTTATTGTTGGCACTGAAAAGTGATTCTGTTGGAGGAGAGCAGCTAAGACAGGAAAGGCAGCTCCTGACTTTCATTTTCAACCTGTGGTTAGGGAAGGATGTAACCAACATACTGTGTTATGCACCACTCCAAGGTCTGGACCACTCTATAAGTATCATACTACTTAAAATAATGTTTTAGATTTACCTCTCTGATCAAAAGCTGAAAGCAGAAAGAAGTAAGTTGTAGTGACCTGTTGACTCAGACATTTTCACTGGACAGAAGATAGAAAGGAGAAGGAAATAAGTAAAAAGTCAGATGAGGAAGACAGTGGAAGGTCTTGTGCTGCAAATGTTCAGGGCTTAACTGGATCCAGGGGAGTTAATGACATTTTCCAGACCTTTCTCTCATCTGATCACATTCAACAAAACATAAACCATCTTTCTTTGGAAAATGAAGTCTTTAAGGAAGCAGCATATGCATTAACAACCGGTGCAAAGATAGTTTGCTTTCAGGGTGGAGAATTGTCCTGAGTACTTTCTTTCACTAATTCAGAAAAATCTTCATTAAAAAATCTGCTATTGGCACACATCTACATTAAAAATTGATTCTGATTTTCACCTGAGAGTACATTTTATAACTGTTCCCAGTTGTATGGAATAAATCAGAAAGTAATTTCTCTTGAGTATCTTAAGAAGAGAAGGAGGGGGATTTCTCAGAAACAGAAATATTGGATATTGCAATATGTCTGGAATATTGGACAAGGAATTCCACTTCCTTGAATGCACTTTGTACAGAGGAAGTCCTTTTGGGACTGTGTAAAAACAGAACGTTCAGATTCAGATTTACAACACAAAATCCAAACTGAGATCAGCAAGGTAGTTACAGGGACTAATAAATGGGCATTGGATCTTACGCCTAGAATGGATCATTGCTGAATACTGATCTAAAAGATGTTTCTTTATTTAAATCTTTACATTGTGCAAAAGCAAAGCATATGTTCTACCTAAAGGCAGCATAAAAGCAGAACCAAACCTGGGTGTGCCTTTTTTTCCTTGAACCCTCAAGCCTGTTACCCATTAGTGGCTGGTACAGGTGAGTAATGCTAAATGGCATGCACACCTTATCGCTGCCCTGCATGACTGATCTGCGCTGCTCTCCAGTAGACACTCACATTCTGTCCCCCGGGTGAGATTTCCTCATGAAATCAAACAACTTATTAGTGCTGCTATGAATGTTTTATTATGTCTACACACAAACCATTCCATCCAAGCACATCACTGGAAGGAAGTTATCCATGAATCCACAGACTGTCCTCTACAGGGTGTTCACAACTTTGAGTTGGTAACCATCGTGCTGAACTAAAACATCAGTGAAGAGTTAACAGTGTTTCTTTAACATTGATCAAAATGCAGGTATCAGATAATTCACATTTAGGTTGCTCAACATCTGTTTAGATAATTTGCTGATACAACCAATAAGGTAAAATAAAAATAAGGCAGCAGCCTGTATTCTCCTAAGTAATAGATGGGCATAGTTCAAAGGAAGTGGAGGGTGATGACCACTCCCAGGTGACAACTGTAGAGCTTTGCAAATCTAAGCCATGATGAGCCACTTGCCCTTCAGACAGTCCATGGGCATTGTCTTTGATTCATTGACTGCTATAGATACAGTCTGTGGTGTTCCCTTGCAGTTTCTAGTGATTCATCCAATCATTCAAGATATGTACCAAAAACTCCTGTATTGAACCAAAAGATTGGAGTAAACTCCACCTCTGTTACGAACAACAACTATCCTGATCTTAGTAAATATTCTTGCAAATATTCCAGCTTATTTTTGGGGATACAAACATATATAAAATGATAAGACCAGAGAAAAAAATTAAAAATAAAATCTTCTTGTGATGTTTAGAAAAAAAACCCAAACATCAAGGAAACATAGAAACTAATTTTAATGAATACTACGAAGACATTTAATGAATACTAAGATGACAAAACCGAATGTTTGCTCTTAAATAGACTATCATAAAATACTGTCAGAGATTTAGGCAGTGAAATCTATAGCCAAGAGATGTAACTGTAGCAGGATCTCTTGTACTCCTCTTACAGCTTTAAAGGTGTAAGCTTTGTCCTACTACCACAATCGATTCTTACTCAATCTGAGTAGTTTTAATGAACAAAAGATGACGCAACTTGACGTTCTATAGCGACAGTCCAGATGATAGGCTGGTGTACTTTAAACTGTCATAAATGTTTTTCATTACCAGTTACACCCAAAGACGTCCAAGGTCCAAAGACAATTCACAGCATCCTGCAAAAACCTTCTACCCTGAAGTCTGGCTATTTTGGATTGGAAATGAATGTTTTCAGGGTAGCCAAGCATGACAGTTTAACTCTTTGCCTTGATCCAATGCTATCTAGACTAATCTGTAGCACAGTAACTTAAAAAACTTAACCAGTACTCATTCCCTAGTATTTCAGGTTAAGTGTTCTGCCTCCAAGATGCTCCAATGTACAGCATAATGACTCCAAGGCACAGTGTCTCACCAATTTCCTTGCCCCAAGGTTTAAAATCAGTAAGTACAGCAGCTGTTTTCACTAGTAAAAGCAGCATGTGTTAATTGTTCTCCCTGACTAGCTGTACATTAATATTACACTATCATAGTGTCAATGCAATGCCCCAAGGGACTACACCTACGTACAGCCCCAGTGTACACCTGCCACACTGCAGCACTAACAACCCCTCAGCAAACAGCTCCTTCCCTTGCTTCCCATGTTAGCTCTGCACTTTCTGTATCAAACCTACACACACAGTCAGTTTAGAAACCTCAGTACAGTTAGAAGTGGGTTGACAGGGCTTCTTCATGCTCTGGGTCAATCCAGCTGTTGTGTTCTGGAGCAAGACACCCGGGTTTGTGTCAGGATGCCCAGCAGTGGAACTCGCTGGCTGTAGTCTGCCAGTACTGGCAAGGCTGGAGGGATACTTGTTCAGCTGTAACTTCAGCCACACAGGAGAGCTGGGACCTGGTTATACTGGAAAATTGATCCCAGCACTTGGTGGACCTCAGCGTCTCATGTGAAATAAAGTGGGCAGTGAAGATTCACAACAGTCTTGTTCCTATTGCTGGTGAACACAACAATACTCTTTTGGATCAATTTCAACTGTATTGAAAGCTAGAGTGCAACTTGTAACTGTTTCCTACTACTAACTGAATGCTTATTCAATGCAAGCTAAATACAACTTTCACTTTCTAATAACACCATAATGTTTTGTGCTTACTATCAAATGAGTTAAACTGGTAGCTACAGATGCCTACTTTCTAATAATTCTACTAATTCAGTGTTCTAGACTGTCCCAAGGCCCAAACTATTGTTCACTGAACAGAAATATTTACATGATTGCAAACATAAATATTTTAAGTCTCTTGTCACACAAAGTCACCTCTCCTTTCCATTTCAAACACTGCACATGGGGGTAAGAATCTACTTGTTTATACAAAAGGACTATAGAGAGTATAGCTGCAGGTGTACTGCTATAAATGATTCAACAGTTTATTTGTGTTTTATCTTTTATGCAAAATTAAAATAAAGCAAGTAAAACTACCTGGGGAGTTTTTCTCAAACACAGATAAGGAGATGAGAATGCTTTTGGATTATATAGAGTGTGGGGGCAATACCATGTCAGCTGTTTGTGCTGACACCGGTTACATTACGTGTGATAATGTGTAATAAACCCCACCAACAGAGGTGGGGTTTATAACCACTGTGCTTCCTCTTTGATACACAGTATAAAGGTTTTCAGAGCTCACACTGCTCTTCACTCCAGCCACTCGCTGTGTCCATCTCAGAAGAGGAAGAACAGAAATGGCTTTCTCCAACAGAAGCATCCAGTGGGGTACAAGCACCCGCATCCAACCTACCGCACCCAGTGTCAGCAGCCTAACCTCCAGGAAAACCTCCATCCAGAAGATCCAGGCACCCAGTGTCTATGGGGGAGCTGGAGGCTTTGGCACTCGCATATCTACCAGTGCCAGCTATGGGCAAGGCTCTGGTGGGAGCTTCCAGCTTAGTGTTACTGGTAATGATGTGCTGCTCTCTGGCAACGAAAAATCAACTATGCAAAATCTAAATGACCGCTTGGCTTTGTATCTGGAGAAGGTGCGTTCTCTGGAAAAGGCCAACTCCCAGATGGAAATGCAGATCAGGGAGTGGGCTGAGAAGAATACTGGCACTGTGAGGCATGACTACAGCTCATACTTCAAAACCATTGAAGAGCTCCAAAGTAAGGTAAGCTGTCGTATAGCCATCTCTAAAGATATGAACTGCAATTATCAGGGAGATAGATAATAATCTATTGTAGAAAATGTGCTTTTCCAAGCTGCAACTGTCTCAGCTAAGAAAAAGAACTGCTTTATTTTGATCAGATAGAAATTAGTGACAGACTTTACATGTAAATTTGTAATACTAGATATATGTCTCCAGATGTGAGTAATCTCATACGTGAAAAATCTTTGAAAATTAATTCCATCCTATTTGCTTTGGGTAATTTTAATTAGTGAAAATACTGGTGGCAATTTACATATTTAAATATAGTTCAGCATCTCTAGATTTTAAATTGGTTTTTTTTTAAAGACTGCCAAATGCTCAGAAAATAAAAAAAAGATCACTACTTGAACTAGGAAACTACCACCACAAACAATCAAATAGGCCCACAGAATCAGCTCACAGGTTTGTCAGATTGGGTTTCCAGTCAACTTCCTTAAATCTTTCTCCTTGTACCAGTTTCTCCTCACCAGATCTATTTTTCATCCTTTAAAAGCAGATCCTTTCCAGGGAGTAGCTCATCCCAACCATTTTATGTACCTATTTTATGACAGCACAGTTTGCCTTTTGGAAAACCCTAATTCCTCTTATGCACTTCAAAGGAAACTTAGATTAAACCTAGGTGACTTATAGACAGTTAAGCAAGCTGAAGCCCACATGCAGAATTAAATTCCAGAAATGGATCCAGTCAGCATTTATGTGCTAAGATTCATCCCTTTTCAACCATTCCTTTTTAGATTGGTGCTGCACAGCTGGAGAACGCACAGCTTATCCTGAAGATTGACAATGCCAAACTGGCTGCTGATGATTTTAGACTGAAGTAAGTTCCATGATCATTTCATAAATTCTCTTTCATGCTCCTCTTATTCTTGAAAGCTTCTAGTTTTTAGTGTCAAACCTGAGAAGGAAACATTTTCCAATATAAAGTTTTAAAAAATGAAAAAATGTACCAGAAGGCTGCCCTAGATACGAATTCCAACATTTCCATCAAACAGTTGTGTTTGCATGATTTCAAAACCAGCCTTATTTTACAGGTATGAGAATGAATACCTGCTCAGGCAAAGCGTCGAGAGCGACATTACCGGACTGCTGCGAGTCCGTGATGACTTGACGCTGACGAAGTCCGACTTGGAGTCACAGATTGAAAGTGTGAATGAAGAACTAGTTTTCCTGAAGAAGAACCATGAGGAGGTGAGAGCAGCTGAATGCTGGCAGGGAGGGACTCTTTTTAGAGCAGCATGCACAAACTCAGGCTCACCAGGAATAATAAAATCTTCATGGTTAATCTGAATGAATAGGATTCAGCTCCAGATTAGCCCTTCTAAATTTAGGTACCTACTCACATATTATCTGTGTGAATAAGCCTGTGGTTCTATTATAACCAACTGAGAGACAGTCAGAAAACCACGCTCAGGCTAAGGAGCGATTCAGCTCACTGCAGAGCAAAGCCCTACGGGCAGCTCAGCAGGGACACCCTCTGGTCTCTGCTGGCTGCATGAGGAGCTCTGGCCCATGCAGAGACTCCTACAGGTCGAGTAGGTTAACCGCCTATCTCCTAGCCTGAGCTCAAACCTCGCCTCAGCATCACATTTATAGTTTCAAAGCTAAGAATGACAGAAACCCATTGTTTATTTTCCCTTTTCAAGTAAATGAAATCCTAACTTCAGAATAACTCTTAAACACTAACATAACCTCAACTATGGCAAATCCCCAAGCTTTCTTCTTAGTGTCATACTATCAATTTCAAAAGTGTAAATTCCTCATCTCATTGCAGAAAATTCTTTAAGCCCTGTATAAGATCCAGCCTAGAAAAATAGCTGGCCTAGCCATCCACTTAAAACTACAAATGTGCATGGCTGAAGCATTTGCATCTCTTCTGGAAGTGGTAAAATGGTGTGACACTGACACCCAAGCTATTATGCATCAAAACCTGAGCAGCTCCAGAAACTAAGGAGTGAAGGTCTTCTTTAAGAATAATCTGTGGTTTAGAAGCTGCTACATCACATAAGTATATGGACAAGAACCATGACTTCTACACTCATTCCACAGAACTTGTCCTGAGGAAATCATATTTTTATGATATGTTTATCTATGATACTACAAAATAAGTAAAATGTCCTAACATGAGGTGCACTAAACAGTACTTACAAGGTGATTGTTATCTTGCCCTGAGGTGCTACTTAAGAATTGCTTCTATGTAGATTTTGAACTAGATCAGGAGTTCCCTATAGCTGATGCTAATCCAATCCTCATTGCTGCAGGAGGTTGAGAGGCTGCGCAAGCAGGTGGGCAGCTCAGTTAACGTAGAGGTGGACGCTGTACCAAGCATCGATCTTGCAACCATTATGGAAAATATGAGAAAGCAATATGAAGAAATGGCAGAAAAGAACCGTCAGGAAGCCAAAGAGCAGTTTGAAAAGCAGGTAAGGCCAATTACTTAAGCAGCAGCAACTTCAGTCATGCCTAGGTGCAGCTCACAGACCTCCTGGTTTTGTATTTCAGACTGAAGCACTCAACCTGGAAGTTGCCATCAACGTAGAGCAGCTGCAAGTCCAAAGGAAAGAGATCACTGTGCACAGACAGACCTTGCAGAGTCTGGAGCTAGAACTGCAGTCCCATCTTAACATGGTAAATAATAAAGACCACTTGAAGTAAGGACTGTGTTTAGTGGATAAATGCATGATTAAATAATATAAAAACAAAGAGACTTTTCAATCAAAATGTTAAAAATGTATCCTCTTGAATAATACATCTCTGTTCTTTTCCCTGTCTGTAGAAAAAGTCTTTAGAAGACACTCTGGTTGAAACTGAAGCACATTACAGTTATCAGCTAAGCCATATACAGGAAGCAATTGCCAATGTAGAGGCTCAACTGAAGCTGCTCCGAGCTGACATGGAGGGTCAGAATAACGAGTACAGTGTGCTGCTCGACATCAAGACTCGCCTGGAAATGGAGATCGCCACGTACCGCCGTCTGCTGGAAGGAGAGGACATCGGGTGAGGGGATACACACGGTTTACTTGTCTGTTTAGTCCCATAGGACAGCAAACAACATTGTAAATACTGTCTACATTTACAGAAAGTGAAAAATCTGCCACTTTCCAGCTGGTTGGGGAGGGGGGAGGAAGTCTGTTGCCCAAACTGCCTATTTGGAGCAGGCTGCAGTTCCTCCTGGCTTTCAGAAGCCGCTGTGGAAATCAGTTGAGTTTGTCTCTCTCAGCCTCTGCGTAGGTACACGCTGTTCTCTGTGAGCTGAGTAGCTACACAGATGTTCACACTCTATAAGCATCAGTAATCCAATTTTGGATCAACTTGTCAAGAACTGTAATGACTGCAGCTTCTTAAAGGTCTTGATTAAACATACAGGAAATGTACAAAGATGTTTCTTCAATATATTAGGTGACATATATTTATATTTTTTTATTTATAATTTGAACAGAGCTGTCCAAGTGGATGTATCTACAGCAGAGATTGAAAAAGGTATGTCACTCCAACTTCCTTAGTTTTTGATGGCTGCCTGTTGAAATGGAATGGAACTAAGTAGCCTGATACAAAATGATTATTTCAAAGCAAATAATCAATCAGTGGAATCTTAGATCGAGAAAGCAGGCAACTGCCCAAACAGATAACCTACAGGGATTATACAAAGCCTGGTTTTGTGTATATTATTCAGGAACCCACAGAAAAAGCACAGACTCCTCAAAGAGCCAAGAGAATGACAGAGAATGATTGAATAACCTTCTGGAGGACTGCAGAAGCAGATGCTTCTCTCCACTCACCATACGGGGAGACTAGGCTCCAAAAAGAAGCACCTAGTTCAACAGCAAAAATATTAATTTCAGTATTTCTAGATTTTAGTTCTGCATGTTTGTGCTAAACTGGAGCAAAACTACCAGGAGGGGTAGAGAGGCATTCAACACAATGTCCACTGTAGTATTATAGGTAACATACAAGATGTTCAAGGAAGAGAAACTATATTCTGTGTACCCCAAAGTTTACTTCCCATAACTGTGCACTGAAAAGATGCCTGTAGATATTTTCTCACTGGCGGAATTGCTGCTAGTTAAATTGTTCTGTCAACATACATCACAATTAATTAATTCTCTGCTCCATTTCATTACCAGAATCAAGTAAAGTTAAGAAGATCAAGACAATTGTTGAAGAGGTGGTTGATGGCAAAGTTGTCTCCTCTGAGATCAAAGAATTTGAAGAGAAGCTGTAAAAGGCACCAGCAGAGAGGAGATGCCTCTGAGCTTCTTGGAGCCGATGCCAAAACTAAAAGATTAAACTTTATAAATAATCCAATCCAGTTCTCTCTAAAACCCAGAAGAGATGAAAAATGCCAAACTATCACATCGATTCAAATCAAATCAAGGCAAATCACCAACAGTATTTGTTGCTGTTGTTGTGTGCAAGTGTTAATAAAAATCAGTAAGTTACAAACGACAAGATTTTGTGTTTACTTACATAGTGACTAAATACCTTGACGAAAACAACCCACAAACAAACATATAGTTGTTTCCAAGACAGATAAACACAGAAATACTGGTTTTTACTTTACTTTCAGAATCTTAAAAAAAATTCAAAAACTTGCTTGGTAAAAATCAGAAAGTCAAATTTCTTATAGCCTGAATTTACTATTGCTTTTAAAATAATCTTAATTAAATTTAGAAAAATACCAAAGCAATGTTAACTGTTGAGGTTTCTAAGCACTCAGCTAGTGAAAGTCATTAGATGAAGACATGGGACAAAATTTGCTCATGTGCTTAAAAAGCTCTGAATAGTAATGGGCTCTCCTGAGAGCACTATGAGAAATTTTTCTTGGTTTTTTCAGTCTTCACTTGAGCATCTGTGCCTTAACTTTTCTCATAATTTCAACATATTAATAAGGAAAAGTTTTTTTTAGAAGAGAGCTGCTACTCCTGAAACCCAGTTCAAAACTTTGCTGAAGTTTGGGTTGTATCATTTGTATCTGTTAATCTCCTTCTTCTCTTATGTATTAGCATATTTGGGGTAGATTTGTTTTTTAAAATGCATTTAAATTTTAATTCAGTGCACCTTTTCTGAACCTGAACTACCATTCAAATGTAATGCAGCTTCACTTCAGTAAAAACCAACTTTCAAATAATTAGGAAGAGTCAATTTGCCTTTCATAATAAATTGAAGACGCCTATTTATTATTTTTCACTATCTGTGTATGTTTATATCACCAGGGACTATAGCAAACAGAGTTATTTTATCAGTAAGAATATATTTTGCCACCAGACCATCATCTCCTTAAGCCTTTCTCTACCAACAACCACAGGTACCTGCTCCCACTCAGTGTAAGTCTCCTATGTCACACCCAGATCCTCAGTCCATGGAGCACATATTTTCCTCTTGACAGCATAAACACAAAAACCTTCTCCTTTTGAAATCTCACCTGTCCAGTGCCTTATTAACTGTACATAAACAGCTGCCAAAGAAAGTAATCCCCTGCTTTCACAATCATGAATCACTTATGGCAGGCTATCAATTCAGTTCTACATAAATGCTTTATTTAAACCTTTGATCTACTGCTCATAATAAATTTCCGCACAAAAAAGCACCCACACTCCTGGGTGCAGATAAATTACAAAATTAATACATTTCAGCGGACAAATCAAATTATATCATTAAGCCAGATCAAAGAAAAAACTAATTTCAGTTTACCAAAAGAACTTCAAAAGAAAAGCATATTGGGTTTGAAGGGTTATACTGTTCTGGTGGATATACTGCCACCAGAAGAGCTATATTTAATCTTTATATTATAAAAAGCATATAAAACACACAAATAATTTTCCTTATTTTGAGATAATAGCAAACTATGAAAAACAGTGGTTAGTTTTCACCTCAAAAGTATAAATTGCTGGTATAGGCTATGCATATTCACATTATGAAAGGTTAAGTGCAGAAAACACAATGACAAATTATATTTGGTATATTCAAGTGTATTTATGTTTCCATATTAATGATCAACTTGCAGCTCACCCAGTATCCATATGCCTCTTCATATGCTTTTGTTGATCTCTTTTCTTGCTTCTGATTAAACATACAGGGAGCACTAATGTGGCAGAGGCTCATGCCAGAAAAGCATTATGAAAAGCAAACGTTTTTGACATGAATACTGGGAAGTATGATATAAAGGGATCATTCCACTGACTTAGCATACTTCTATAATAATATAAGAAAGCAATTAATATGTAATGACAAAAAAATCATTTAGGAAGGATTTAACACGAAAAGAAATTTTCATGCTCTGTTGCACAGGGCAAAACATCATGGTGATGGCTTAGCTCACTCCACCCATTTCCCCTCACAGAGCAAGTCCCCGGAGGGCACCAGATTTCCACTCCCATTGGCAATTCACACTGGCACATAGCATTTAGTGTGCTCAGGATACACTAAGCTGACTTCCCCTCCAAAGAGGAGAGATAATTAATTAAAGCTCTTCCTGGGAGGTGGGGAGTACTGCTGAAACACCCACTGGCTTCCCTACATAAAGGCTAAAGCGTTCTCTGAGGTGCCCGGCTCTGTGATCGCAGCACCTTGAGCACCATGGCCCTTTCTGTGCGCACAGCGGGCGGATCGCGGCAATTCTCTTCCCGGAGTGGACTTGGCGGGGGATCTATGAGAATGTCCAGTTCTAGCGGCGGGGGAGGCTTTGGGGGTGGCGGACTTGGGTTTGGTGGTGGAGCTGGTGGAGGTTTTGGAGCTGCTTCTATGCTTGGTTCAGGCTCTGGCTTCAGTGGGGGCTTCGGTGGAGGCTTTGGTTTGGGTGGCGGCTATGGAAGTGGCTTAGGAAGTGCTTTTGGAGGAGGTTTAGGAAGTGGGTTTGGCAGCGGCTCAGGCGCTGGTTTTGGAGGCGGCTTTGGCAGTGGCTCAGGATCTGGTTTTGGTGGTGGCTTTGGAAATGCTGGTGCTGGGGATGGTGGCCTTCTCTCTGGCTCGAAAAAAGAAACTATGCAGAACCTCAATGACCGCCTGGCTGCTTATCTGGACAAAGTACGATCTCTGGAGGATGCCAATACTGAGCTGGAGCGCAAAATCCGCGAGTGGTACGAGAAAAACAGCTCTGGAGCTGGTATCCCTGGATCTGGGAATGACTACAGTAAATATTCTCCTATAATTGAAGATCTTCGGAACAAGGTAGCAAAGCAATGTACTTAACATATCCTTACATTTGTAATTCACCTGATAATATTTTGGATAACAATAACAAATTCCTTTCAGAAACCAAGAGCAAGTTTACTCTACAGTATGGATGCTTGCAATAACCTCTGTCACACTGCAGTAGCATCATGTGTTGAACTCTTCCTATGCATTAACAGCAGTGATTACACAATGCTGTGTGACATGGTCTAATTTGAACAGAGAAGGCAGTGATGGGATCCAGTTCTACAAACTCTTGTAGATTACAGTTTGATTTTTAGTAAGTTTCTCACTGCTTAGATGATAAATTCAGTTCCTGAAATAACCAGACTACCTGGCAGGGTCTTCAGAGATTATAAACTATCTAGTCATAGAGTGCGAACCGGTGTTCTCCCATGAAGTGAATTATGATGATTTGCAGAGGCTGGAAACATGTCCTATACATTTTCACAGTAAACAGCCTAACAAATTACATCCAGTATTGTAATTGCACTTAGGATTACAGATATGTAGGTAGCTATGTGGATCTGTAAAGCCACTGGGCTCTAAAATCATTCTCTGAACATTGTATTCCAGATCATCAATGCAACTATCGACAATGCAAGAATCATTCTGCAGGTTGATAATGCCAGACTGGCTGCTGATGATTTCAGACTGAAGTAAGTAACTCTTAATATTACAAAAATGATTAAAATGTTATTAAAACTAATAAGAGTGCATTAAGAGTTCATATTTAAAACTACACAACTACACAGTTAATAGGATGCATCTGACCTCACTCATGTAAAAAGTCATACTTAATGCCTCTCTTTACAGATATGAGAATGAAGTGGCTCTTCGCCAGAGTGTGGAAGCTGACATCAACGGTCTGCGCAGAGTTCTTGATGAGCTGACCTTAACAAGAGCTGATCTGGAGATGCAGATTGAAAGCCTGAATGAAGAATTGGCCTATCTCAAGAAGAATCATGAAGAGGTAAATTTTTCTTTGTTTGTGAATTCATAACAAGACAGATGAAACTTTAAAAATATGAAAATATTCCCTTATTTATGCCAGTGGCAGTTCCTTGGTTTTATTATTTGTTTTGTTCACTGTTATTTTGTGAGTTAGAAGTCATACTACATATATTTCTTTGTATTTAGACAATTTTTTTGTCTTTTATTAACAGCATTTTTTCTTTTTAATTTTCCATCTCTGCAGGAGCTTCAGGGTATCCAAAGCAGTGCATTTGGCCAAGTCAGCGTTGAAATGGATGCTGCTCCAGGAATTGACCTGACCAAGCTTTTGAATGAGATGAGGGGACAGTATGAAGTCATTGCTGACCAAAACCGTAAAGAGGCTGAAGCATGGTTCAATGAAAAAGTAACAATCAGAGATAGCAAATTCAGCAAAAAGCATGTTAAAAAAAAGCTAAGTATTTGGAATGGTAAAATTACACTCTCTTCTTCCCTTGTCATTTCAGAGTGGTGAGCTGAAAAGGGAAATATCCACCAATACTGAGCAGCTGCAGTCAGGAAAGAGCGAGATCACAGATTTAAAACGGACTCTGCAGAGCCTGGAAATTGAACTACAATCTCAGCTTGCCATGGTATGTTCTAAGGGAGCTGCTAACTAGTCAGAGTAAATTTTCCAACCTCAAAAGTGTTGTTTGATCGGCTTGGATTGCAAGTAGCATGTTATAAAGCAGATGAACTTTCACGTTCACATTCACTGAAGCAGCAAAGGCCAGTTTTCAAACTGGTATTGCAAGAAAAAAGCAAATCTCTAAATAATGATGTTATTATTTTCCATTAAATTGTTTCAGTTGTTTTTGTCTTGGTAAAACATTTCTTTTCCTCAATCAGAGATTTTTTAATGTCCTTCTTACACAGAAAAAGTCCCTTGAAGATACTTTAGCAGAAACAGAAGGAGGTTACTGTGCTCAGCTTTCCCAAATCCAACTTCAGATTGGGAACCTGGAGTCTCAGCTCTTCCAGGTCAGGGCTGACATGGAGCGCCAGAACGCAGAGTATCAACAACTTCTAGACATCAAGACCCGCCTGGAAATGGAGATTGAAACCTATCGTCGCTTGCTGGATGGCGAGTTTGTGTAAGGAACTAATCTGGTTTATTTGGGCAGCAATATCCTTACCAGGGAAAGAGAGGTAAAGTCAAGTGGAATATTTACCAAAATGCAGTAAGGCACATACAACTCTTCTGAAATAAACCAGATCTATTCTACCTGAGGAGAAGAAGAAACCATTCTGCTTGGTATTCAGTTTAAATAATTAAATGCTTTAAAGGTATTAGTTTAATGCAATTTCTCCTCATCCTGACAAACACTCTGTAATCTTGCCTGTCTCTCATTCACTTTCAGGACTGCGGGACAGGGAGTTACATTTGAAAGCTCATCCCTGACAGGATCCAAATCACAAACACAATCACTGGATTCTTCTCAGGGTAGGTAGAACTCGACTGAATAAAATCTCATTTCTAAACTCATTCTTACAAATAATCCTTGCTATTCCACTTAACTACATCACAGCCTTCATCATAACATAAAGCCATTTTGAAAGGAAAAGGATGTAACTGTCTATGTACATGTGCTGTTCTTTTTTATAATTTTTAACATTTTCATCAATATTTTTTGCTTTATTTATGACTTTTAGATCCTACCAAAACTAGAAAGATCAAGACAATTGTCGAAGAAGTGGTAGATGGAAAAGTTGTTGCATCCCACGTTAAGGAAGTTGAAGAGAAGATCTAAGGCACAGTCTCATACTGCACACGATCCATTTGTTCCACGTTTCTTTCAAAGCCAAAATGGATAAATAATTTTTGTTCTTTTGTATGAAGTGATAAAAATAGATTGGCTTTTTACTAAGATTCTTTTAGAAACAAAGGCTGCTTTCTCGGTCTTAACAGCATGTGATTTATTTTCTGCTTCAGTCTATTGGTATTACCTGTACTATTTTTAGTGATCTTTAAATATATCATCAGCTCTTTGTTCAATAAATAGAAATACTATGCTCCCAATGGCATTTAATTAGCTATGCTTCTTAATAATTTTTAGTAGTTAACATATAATTTTGCTATTCTTCCAGTTTTCTTGACTAATAAAGAGGACTCAACAAGCTTTAAGATATCAGCCTCCCTTTATTCTTCATTTAGGACTGCTGCTCCTGATCTGTACATGCCATTTCACCGGGTATCTTGCTTTACCATATATACTATGTGCATGGTACAGTACTCCCCAATCATATAAAGAAACGGATCCAATGAGAGAACACACACATGTTAAAAAAAAAACTGTTTAAATGTGGGGCTAAAGGAATACATGATAACTTATCATTTAAAGCTGTTCTGCGAGCAGACCAACCCACTGCAGAGGCTGGAAGCACCATGGGAAGAAAGATCCTGCAGCTTCCATCCCAGAATGGCCTCTGCTGAGAATGCAACCTGCTCATAGCTTTGGATAGCCAACACAACTGAGTAGTGAAAGGAATATCATCCATAACAAAAATACCAACTACAACACAATCCCCTTACAACTTACACCTAAATCTCTGTTCTTGAGCCAAAATGTTGACAATTTCTGTGTGATACCGAATAATCGTGCAGTTTACCTACACATGAATCCTGAATTTAACCTTATGATCAAAGAGATGACTCGAAATTGCCAAGGGTGTAGTTTTGATGTACATAAAAACTAAAAACCACTCTAGTGACTGTCTTGTGAGAAAGCAATGATGGTAAACCCAAGGAGTCTAATCACTCTAGTGTTCTTACACTCTATCACAGAATCCTAATAACTGATGCACAGTATCTGAACTATAAAGTTAACTAAAACCCAACACTTGTAATAAAATATGAACATTGAAAGTAGCTAGAATTCAAAAGTCTGTGAATCTAAGTAAAAATACAATTGCTAACACCATTACACCTGAAAAAATAGGGACTTTGCCTGATGTAAACAGAAACCACCTGAGTCCCAGGGAGCTGAAAGCAAACTGCAAACAACCACTATTGCATTCAAAGAAAAAGGAAGATTTTTAGATAATACTTCAAGTTCTTATTTGCTTAAATACAAGGGCTCTTCCTATTAATGCTTCCACTGTCCTAAGGTATAATACATGATGTTTGTTTGATGGATTCCTAATGTTTTTATTATGTGACTGTTATCATACCACCAGTGACAAACACTGTTATTATTTTTGTTTTAGAACTGTGAAAAAAGGAAATCATTAAAACACTTGTTGAAAAGATGGTGGACAACAAAAGACTCTCATCCCAGTCCAGGTCAGCTGAAAACCAGCCAGCTAAGAAAAATAAAATCAGAACACAGGATCCTTTTACGTGTGCCAGCGGACAGAGCCAAGAACAAGGAAGCCTTATGCACCCAAGGGGACTTTTAAGTGGTATAATACTCTGACTTCTGAAAAGATGAGTGTTTTGTAAAAGTTTATGGTTTTTTTCCCCTTTTACTGATGCATATTTTCAGTTAGATTCTAAGACTGCGTTCTACTTAGTGAATTTTTATTTTTTGCTGAAATTTTTTGTTTTCTGTGATGCCCATTACTGAAAAAAAAAACCTCCGAAAAATAGGCAAGAGCCATTCTAAGCATCAAATATAATTGGGATCATACAGTAGCTACAGCAAGCCAGATATTATTTGCAGAAAATACAGCACAGCAGAACAACCTCTACTTTCTATGTCCCTGGTAGCTGTCAGTAAAGGTATAATGATCTTACCTAACTGCAAATTCTGTTAACTGGACACAGTGTTGCATAGCAAAGGTGCTGTAAACACCTTCAGAGACAAAACAGGCACCTTTCCTGACCACTGGTTTAGTGTAATTTCTCCTAAAGTTTGCCTGCAGCAGAAGGGGAGCCAAGCCCTCACCTCAAGGTGCACAAACATTCTTTACCACTAGTACTGCTGGTTCCACTCCCTCTTTTTGAGTTCTGCACATAAAACCACTGAAATGTTGGGTGAGAGGATGTCCAGCAGCCCAGCTCATTCTCAAAGTGGGACAAATCCCCCACACTAGATCAGGTCAGACACCTGAGGCTTTGTCCTGCTGAGTCTTCAAAAACCTTCCAGGACAGAAATTCTGTAACATCCCTAAATATCCTGCTTCAGTGCCACACCACTGTCCCAGCATCACTGTCACCAGCACAGGTGTACTGAGGGGAAGCTGTTCTCCTCCCCTCTTCGACTGCATTCTCATGGTGTGCAGCTGTGATTTTGTCCTTCACTTTAAATCTCTTAACCTCACATTTTTGAGGTTATAAACCAAAGTTGTAGGGTAACAAAACCATAAAGATATTGTGCATATTCATTTCAGCACATAATTTAGGAATCACTCTTTCAAAAGCTGCAAAAGCAGCAGATGTTTGCTTTACTAAACTTGCTTTTCAAAAGCACTGGAAGCCTCTGACCTTCCAGTGCTTCCACAAAAATGAAGCTCTGCAGCTTTAAAATCCGCCTGTGCTGTCTCTCCCTCTCTCTCACTGCAGGCAGTGAAGGCTCTGCAGCACCCGGCTCATCCTATCAATAAGGTTCGGTTAGCCAAGGTGGAGGATGGGAGGAGAATGGATCTGTCCCAGCTCCTCAATGAGATCAGGGCAAAGTATGAAACGCTCATCACCAGAAATCAGATAAAGACCATCATCTCAGCAAGGACCCAGGTAATGACTTCATGCAGACATACACCTTCCAGAGTAAGGAGGCAATCCCTGTCTATACAATTCCTCCCTCAGCCTCTATGAGGTACAGTATTTCCTTTTCAATGCAGCATATTATCGGGGAAGGGATTTGGATTTTACTGCAGTGAGATGTGAAGTAGAAGATATGGAAATAGATTTTGTGTAGGGTATGAAATTCACACTGAAGGAATGCTGTGTAATTCATCTGGATGTTTTTCTGTACCTGCAACAGTGATATTGTTGTGATTTAAAAAATGATGGCATATACTGTAACAGGGTAACCTCTAGCACCATTTAGCTATCCCAGAGGAAAATCAAAGGCAATGCAAAGAATCCATTTGTATACAGAAAGATTGACTACTTTTAGTACCTATATTAAAGAAAGCTGTAGCTTTTGAGGAACTATTTTATATTATTCACAGTAAAACTATGTCATACTCTTCAGCAAATATAATTTGTTCTTTCAGATTGATTAAATGTTATCCACACACAATGCTACTAATAGAGATTCAGCTACAAAACATCTCTAAAAAACAACTGAGCTTTGAAATAAAATGGCAAAATGATTTTCAAGCATAAAATGTCAAGAAATTCAGGGCGAAAATTAGGTATTCTATCACCCTGTTGTACTTCTTTGGTATTGCAGAAATTCTGGAGTTTTTTATAACCACAGGCCAGACCCCTGCTGATCTGGCTGATCTACACAGTACTCCAATGGCACACAGCAGCTGTAAACCAGGTAGTCAAGCCGAGTTTATATTTGTGTTTGGCACAAAGCAGACAATGTGCACCGACATAATCTTGTCACATAAATTCTGCAGCAACCAGGCAAGAAAGAATAAGCAAAAAGTATTGACTGTTCACTTGTGGATTAGCCAAATCTAGATTTTTTTTCACCAAAACAATGGCATGGTAAAATTCCAACCTTGCTATGCTACGGGAGGGGTGGGAAAAAGAAACTTCTTTTACTTGCTTTGTAAGACCTGAATTAATGAGTTTACTTCCTTAGAGTTGATGGCATCATAAGAAAGTAGTAAAATATGCAAAAAAGCATGTCATGTTTCAAGTGCATGTGGTTTCTTCATCACTTCTAGTAAACCTCAGAATCAAAAAAGGAAAATAACTTTCAAAAGCATTCTGGAAGTTAAATGTATGAACATATCTAAATCAAAGTTGAGCCAAATCTCAAATGACCAAACATATCCTCAGGGTTAGTCAGATAAACTACTTCTAGTAGGATAAGTAATAAAAGCAAAGCCCCACATTTTCTTGCAAACACAATACAGTGCTTGTTTGACTACTTTTTTCTTAGGAATAAGCTTCAGCCTTAAGGATGGCAAATTATCTCAATACTTTAAATCAGGATTAAGTTTAGAACAGACACTTCTGAGTACTCACATTTTATGTGAGTGACTGCATCTACTCAGAGAACACACCAGTTCCTTCCTTCCTTCCCTCCTGTGCCAGGTAAATCCTCAATAACCTGTCATTAGAGAACAGGGGAACGTGCAGATTTGGATAAATATGATACATTCAAATGAATGACGGTACTTGCTCTCAAATGACAATCTGAAATCAACAACGACTAGATCACACAAACCCATAATTAGAGGAATTGTCAGCTGTGACATACTCGTGCCCTCACCCATAAGTGCTCCCTCTCTATAAAGCTGTTCTTAGAAAGTAAAAAAACATCAAAACCAAAGAACCTGGAAGCTTCAGCTGACTGCAATGCCTCTAATTTCCATGAAGTTAAGCCTATTTACTCTAGAGTTGAATAAGATCTAAACACATCTGGTTAATTTGTGTGGGAATTCCTCTACAACAAATATGTTGGGGATAAATTACGGCCAAGTACTGCCAAACACAGCAGGATAAGGGATTACCATTTACACAGTTAATAAATTTATATGGCTCCCAAAAAAATCCAACTAGAGATTTTTATGTATCTATTTTAGTTTCATTATTTGACTGGGTTTTTTTAACACTGTTATGTTTTTTATATCCCTTGTAGCTAGAAGAAGCTACAGTTATAAGAATGGACAAAGATGCAGAAGCATTAAAGGCAGCCAGAGCAGAACTCTGTGAAGCAAGGCGGCAGTGGCACCATATGCAGATCGAAATTGAATCTCTCCATGCTGTGGTAAGCAGGAAACTTCACATCTCCTCAAAAAAAAAAAAAAATCC
Organism: Heliornis fulica; assembly: GCA_013399135.1. Taxonomy (NCBI): domain Eukaryota; kingdom Metazoa; phylum Chordata; class Aves; order Gruiformes; family Heliornithidae; genus Heliornis; species Heliornis fulica. The sequence continues at coordinate 146,814 of VXBZ01002530.1, read as the reverse complement.
TCTTTCTTTTGATGTAAACTACTCCACAATTCAGTTTATTTAACAATCACATCTACTACACCACAAAAATGCAGAACAAACACAGAAATGCACAGTTTTGTAATGGATTTTCAGCTCCTTATGCAGAACACTAACCAACAAGCAAGAACTCAGTCACTTGCTCACATTTAAGAGTATCATATGTTCTGATTCAGGGTTATCCATTCCAGATACATATTTTGATGTTTTCACCTCCAACAAACATGTATTTGCACAACATCCCTTATCAAGTCCCTGATCATTCTGCCAACCAATCCAGGTTTAGAACTTTTTTTGAATGTGTGGACCAAATTTATCAATTCATTCATGACAAAATCCATCAGCAATGTACTGAATTCAGTAATACAGATAAGCTACAAGAGCACACACACTGCTCTATTTTCATACAGTGCTGGGCTAGATATCGTTTTAACCATATGGGCAAAGCCAGGTATCTGTAAAATCAATGGTAGTGAATTACTGGTGTAACAGAAGGCTACATTTTTTTATCCTATCTTAAATTATTACAGATTTTACAGCAAAAATTCTCAGAAAAACTATTATCTTGAAAGCTTTACTTCTGCTCCTAAAGAATATTCTTAAAAGAACCAGTGTAAAAATACACAGGTTGTTAATGAAAAGTACATCTAATATAGTCACACGTACATTTTCCAAACCTTAAAATGAGTTAAATTTCACAGGAAAAGGGTTTGGAACGTTCATTGCGTGCCACAGAGCAGCAGTACCACATGCAACTACAAAATTTAGAAGCTGAGATTGAATGCTTAGAGAAAGAGCTACTGGAAGTCAGAAGAGGTATTGAGAAACAGCTTCAAGAGCATGAAATTCTCCTGAACACGAGGATGAAACTGGAGGAGGAGATAGCAACATACCGCAGCCTGCTCGAGCAAGAAGAGAACAGGTACTTACTGTTTAGACAAAAAGTATTCAATCTTTCATGTCAGAACTTAGTGCAATCATCATCAGGATTGTAAATATGTGAACCAATCATTTAAAAATTACAGTATAAATCCTTAGAAATGGTTTAATTGTAACTTAGCATCACTGATTCTGTACATTCTGGAGCTTGGTGTCTTCCCAATGCATGGCAGATAATAGCACACTTACTGCATCCTCACTGCTCCTCACTGTTCATGCAGACTCTGTAACTAACTCAGCTAGTTGACTGGGCTGTTTGTCTCAGATCACTGATAAAGCAAGTCCACACGTGTGAAGTTCTAGGAGAGGTGCTCATGTCTCATCAAATGACAGATGCCCATCTGCATGGAGTTCCTACTGCTCAGCAGCATGTGAGTTAAGGCAGACTCGGATGCTGTTGAAGAATATGTTGGGGAATGTGGTTGTGACTCTTCATGTTTGCCCTTTCCCTGACAGACAAGCACCAGTATTCTGAAATGTAGACTGAGATGCAGCCATACAAATATAAACAACCAGGAAGATAAGGAAAAGGCAAAATATCCCATCTTGCACCCAGCACTGGTACCTTCACAAACCAGGCATGGGATTCTGCAATATTTCACAGCCTTCCTCAGTCCTTCCTACAGAAACTGGGGGGTTTCAACCCAGGAACCTCACACATTGGCCTAAGAAGACTCCAGGAAGGGGTATCGGTTTCAGATTGAGGGCTTCCAACTGCGAAAATACTCATAACTCAGTACTAGTAAAATTTAATAGGTCTTCCCACAACACAACAAAATGACTAAGAAATGTCAGACAAGAACGATGAATTTGCACAGATATTTTCAGTAACTTTATTCAGTTCTATACTCAGAATGAGACATCCTAACCAAGAGTTACTACAGTCAAACAGGACTTCTCATGGTTCTCATATTTTTAGATTTTTCATAACTGTTCACAAGACAAGTTTTGGGTTAAATTAATTCAATATCATTAGATGATTGTGATAATTTTTATTTTTGCAGGTTTTGTTGCTCTGCTCCTAACACAAAAGATGACAAAAAGCCGACCACTAGCAAGATTGCCTTTACACTGCCTTCGAGTGAGTTTTTGGACCCTTTCCCTTGGGGAATTATGGCCCTAATGGAGGCTCCTAACTACTGACAAATTACTAGATATTGCAAAAGGATCTTCTTCCAATACAGGAGGAGGAAAAAATGTCTCTAGGTCCTGTGTCTTGACCTACTCTTCTGCATGCCTAGTATATCTGCATTTTCTTTTATAGATGGTGTAAAGAAGCATGAAACTGAGAAGGTAGAACTGATGACAAAACAAGCAATCCTAGATGGAAATGTTATGAAGGAAAGCGCCGAAGCTCGTGGCACTGTACAGTAAGATAAACATGAACATATAGCAATTAAATGGTGGGCATTGTATTTCAGTAGATTTGAGCTTTCCATTATTTATTATCCCTCATATCATGGCCAAATAGCCAAGAAGCTCCAGAATAACAGTGATAGTCCTTGCAGGGATATTGAAAGGCATGTTTTACAATAAATTAAAATTTTTAATTCTTTTTATTATCACTTACTTCATAAGCTAACAATATAATGATGTTTCTGATTTATCATTTCTATTTCTGTCAAGAATGAATGAATAATTAATTTAGTAAAGTCTAAAAGCAAAACAGCCCTTACCAAGTTTTCAAAGTCCCTCTAGGGCATATTTATGCACATAAATTCAGGCTTGGCTTCTCTAACTTGCTATTTGGAAACTAACATTTCACCAATTACCAAATAGAGAGGGAAGAACTTGGCTCCTGAGTTGGTAAGTGAAAGACTGTTAGTATGTACTATTTACCTTAAATTACTTTAATAGTATTGGATTGCCTTGGGTTTTTTGTTGTTGGGTTTTTTTTCTGCTGCTCTTCAAGCTCTTTTGAGGACTACCCTTTAACATTACATTTAAAACACATTGTAGCATTAAAACTTGACTGTAATCAGTGGTTGAAAACATGTAAAAATCCTGATTAAAATTAATACCATCATATGGTCCACTATAAACATTAAATACCTGAAACTTAGGTTCACACATGAGCTTCGGTTATCTTACACAGCATGTCAGACCTGCACAGGGCTACTTGATGATGGTTTACCTGGAGCAAGGCCCCCAGGTTGGACTTTTAGATCCAGATCCTGACACATGCTTAGAGGATTAAATCAACAGGATTTGGGGTACCTAAATGTTATTGAATCAGCTGGGGTTTCAATGCTCTGTATATTACTTCTGCCCTTTTTATCTTTTTTTGAATTAATGTAGACCGACATGATGAGGTTCTGAATTAGATTACTCTCCTATTTTGAAGGTTTTCAGATCCAGGAATTCTGTCCTGCCCACTGCTGTACGGAGGTTTCTCAATGAGTTTTTCAGCTTGGATTCCAAAATTTCTCCTTGGAAACTAACTGCCTGCTGTCTTTAGAGCAGTGGTTTTGTATCCATGTCTAATTAAAAGTACAAAACCAAAAATATAATTAACACTCCCCATTATTTAGCTTTTCTGGAGGGGGGTGGGGAAGCTTCTAGAGCTTCAATACCCAACTAAAATAACCTGACACTTTATTATGCAATTTCTCTCCACATTTAAAAAGCAGTTCTGGTGACAGACATTTCACATTGCCCGAAGGTTCATAAATACATTTGCTTTATTGTTTCAGGACAGAAAAAGTGGATGAAGTTATTAAAGAATGGGAAGGTTCTTTCTTTAAAGACAACCCTCGCTTAAGGAAAAAATCAGTTTCACTGCGCTTTGATCTCCACCTAGCAGCAACAGACGATGGATGTTTACACACTAAAAAGAAAACTCTCCCCGACATTGAAGTCAGGCTGGTAATGAGGAGATCTTGCAGTATTCCTTCTATCAAACCCTAACCAACAGCAAATCAACTCCAAGTTCACCTCTGATGGGCTCTGGAAATGAACTATAGAAGGATTTACACAGCCTGCTATCTTGCTACAACTACAAAATCTTACTAAGTACTTGATTAATACAGTAAAAACATGCAAGTCTTTTAAAAGAAAGGGAGAAGCGCAAGGGAGTTAAGATACCGAGAAACCAAACTTATGCTAGTTTTATACTCCAGGTGCAGCCCTTTAATTTTCTCATTACTGTTGTTGTTTTGTAGAATCTCACCAAATATTACAATAATTAAAGTATAACTTTATACTTTGATGTATTCTGCCTTTGTAAAAGAGAACTTGTTTTCTCTTTTTTGGAAATGAGAAATGCATATTTCATCCTCCTAATTATTCAATATTGCATATGTATGAATCCTTGTAATAATTTATATCACAACCATCATACTTCTTGAAATATATTTTAAAATAACACTTTCTAACAGTAAAAAATACATACAATACAAAAATGCTCTTAAAATACATAAACTATTAACAAAGAACTTTCTTTTAAAAGTGGGTGGTATTTTTAAATTATTTTTTTAGGCAACAACTAAACAAAAACGGCTTTCCTTCATGTAATTATACAAACATTTTTAAAAGTGTTGTTACAAACCAGTAACATTTTAGCTATATTGTTCCACTGATTTTAAAGCAGTAATTTCCACTGCAAATCAATCATTCTCTTATTTGTCCATAAAGATCTCTACTACAACTTTCTTAGCCAAGAAAAATTATACCCTCTGATTGTTCAAATGTAAGGAGTAACTCAACCATTTTAATGCTATGTATTAAAACTGAATTAAAAATTCATCTACTGACAAATCTTATAGGTAAATTATGCTCTTGATCTATACACCCAACACTAGGGTACAACTATTATAGCTTCAAATTAAACAGACAAAATAAGGGCTACCTATCCAAAGTAAAATTCTACCCATTAAATATCTCCCACTACTCCTCAACGTAGCTACGGGCAAATGCAAAGTAGAGGAGGTGATCTTGCATTTAAACACAGCTAAAAAAAACAGAAAAATTAATTTGGACTCACTTCTTTATAATATTATAATGCAGATTTAAACCAAAAATTCAAACAAAATTTTATTAAGCTGAGATGATGGTTTATGAGGATTGCTAAGAAGCATGAATGTCACTAACTCTCTGAAATCACTGGGACTGCAGGGTGTCAGAATCTAGAAAAACTAAGTACTGTATTTGCTGGCTTCACAGCAGCATGTAGAAGATTAACTTAAGTGTCAGTATTTGCCTTATTACTTATGGCATGTGTTACAGAAACTGATACTACAAATTCTTTCAATGTTTAGTTTTGCTTCTATCTTTTGTTAATAGTAAGAACAATGCATTTATGTTGCCCATAGTTCTGTATCTACTGTATAAAGCTGACTAATTATAGTTAAACCTAATACTGATCTGGTGTTGTTAATACTTGAGTATTTGGCATCTTGAATGTATTAGCCTGCTCTAGTATTTTCACTATGCAGCATTTTTTGTGCTTATACTCTGTACATTTTACAATACTTGAATTTAAACTAAGTTTTAATCGCTTTAAGGCACTTTAAACAGGGATATGAATTTACCAAAGTAACTGATAGTACTACAATAAAAAAGTATTAAAATTGAGTTTGCCCATGCATATTTTGTGAGTTTTCATGTGCATACCTTAAAAATGAAGAAATAACAGAGAAACACAAATTAAAAGTTGTAGAAAAGAAAAATTGCAGCTCTGCTACCAAATGCTTTCTAAGATCTACATTTAGAAAGCTACAAGTTAAGTATCTTTGTCATAACATGTGCGTGTCCTGCTACAAAAATTACTCTTTTTCCAGTAAACCCAGTAACCCTGACTAGATCTGAAGTCCTTCATTCTGAGTAGTGCACAAGGAAAAACAGAAAGCAGCATGTGACATATATAGGGCATACAGAGAGGATAAGCTAACAAGCAAAGATAAACAGCAAGCTAACAGAAACTTGGTTTAATATATAAAACCCCTAAAACTGCTTATGCAGACTTCCTCACAGAGGAAGAGCTTGCACTGGCATGTGAAAAACACTATACAAATCCATGAAAGGAACTGCCATCTCTACAGTAACCAATAATGGAATCATCATTGACACCTTTTCTTTAACAGGGGATGTTTGGTTATTCTCTGACCTACAGTACTTCTTGTGGATGTAACTTCTCTAGCATAACACCAGATTATTTTTTCCCCCAATGATAGAAAACTCATCCAACATAGTCAGAACACATAGCTGACTTTGACTTGACATATACTCTCCATATCATTTGAGAAGAGAAACTGTGTATCTATACTAAACATTGGATGGGATACTAAGTAACTAGAAAAAAAGTATTACTCATATGTGTAATTTCATCTACCTAACAGCCTGACAACAGTGTCTGAAGCCATCTGTCTGACCCCAATGACAGCACAAGCACATTCTGAGCTGTCCTGTGAAATCTATTCCATCCACTGAAGCTGTCATAGTTTAACACTGGACTCAACTGCTCATGAAATACACAGCTTCTGCTTGAAGTTTGTAGCAACTGGCATAAAGCCAGTTACAGTTTTATGATCATGAACCCTGATACTCTTTATATTGACCCTGATTTAGGTCACTTTTTTGGCTGATAATATTGCAAAGAACTCTTCACTTCTGTGCTGCTAATTATATTCAGACCAGGTGAGCTGCTGCCATCTAATACCTGCAAATGTCTGATGGAAAAATGCCATTTTCTCAACCTACTTTCCAATGAATGTATGTCCTCATTACAAAGCTCATGAAACTGTTGCTAATTGAAGCAATTGGATAAGAGCTGACTTATTTAGAGACTCCAGGTTATGGAGTATAAACAATCCTATTAAATCAGTAAAACTATTTATGTCATACAGTATATTAAAAAGCATACACAGGCAAAATCTTTCACTACCATGACATGGAAATTATGCAAATACCAAAGAAAAAGACCAAAACAAAGTAAGCAATGCATTGCTGGCTTTGAAACACATGCAATGGTTCAGAACTATTAGCATGGAAAGTGAGTGTGAGCAAATGTACTTGAACCTAATAAACATTTCGATAAGCTGTGCAAATTTAGAATTTTCTTTAACTAAATGCATTTTAAAACTATCAACAAAACTATGTTATTAATGAAGTAGAGATACACACATGAAGTGGACAAAATCAGGTCAAAACCCAGGATTTCTTACCTTTCACAATTATTTTCTTAGATTTTCTTCACAAATGTTTCACCCAGGTGAAACTGTAGACTGAAGGCAGGCATATCTGGCTGGCTGACAGGAATTGTCTCAGTTCTTGCATTCTTTCAATTATCAAATCAAAGTCACAGATTATTGTGCTGCTTGCCAACTGATTTCCATTGTGGGCACAGATAGCACACTGTAAGCAGATGAGAGCAGAGATCTTGCCTCTTCACTTGTTCATAATATGCTTACTTAAAAATGAAAGCAAGCTGGGCTAGACAAGATGCATCCAGAAGAAATGGGCCTAACTTGAAGGAACCTGGTATCATAATCAGTTAGCTTTTATTCTTTTTCCCTTTCTAACATCTTTTTGGGTTAAGTAGGCACCATCTTATCTGGTTTTGTTCAAAATCAAATAAGGTTTCCACTGTAATGGACATTCACTGTTTGGCTTTCCTCCAGCTGCCACATCCATCAAAATCCTCCTTTATGGATATCTAGAAATGTATCATATTAATCACGTAACAGCATTTCAATGCCAAAATTTGCATTTCCATTTTAAATTCACTTTAACAATTTTCACTGTAGAACGCTGACATCTGTGATTCTTCATTGTGATTCCTCAGTTACTCAGAGACACGAGGTGTACAGTGGTTTATATTTGCAAACTTTCCACCTTGGTGTGTGATATCTTCACAAATTTCTGCAAGAAAATTACATTTCTAGGCTCTGGTCTACTTTGCACTTCCTGTGTGCTACAGGAAGTATTGGTCAGTCTGATCCTCGTCTACAAGAAGTTGGTCGGTCTGATTTAGTTCAAAATGATGATCTGTACAGATTTAAACCATAGGGACCTTCCCGTAGCCAACAGGCCCTGTCCTTCACACCACTCCTCAGGATGACCAGTTTCTTCCAGGCCTTCTTACTTTCACAGGCCTTCCATCCAGACACCAGCACCCTCCCAGCTTTCCTCATGCCATGTTGACACAACCAGGCTCAGGGCCCCACATCCTGCTCCACCTCTCTTCACAGAGATGCTGCTCCTAAACCATCATTTCACAGATTCACAGAATGACAATGTTGGGAAAGACCTTTAAGATCATCAAATCAAACTGTCCCTGTCCTTTGAGGCCATTCCCCTTGTCCTGTCACTTGGCCCTGGGAGAAGAGACCATCGCCCCCCTCTCTCCAACCTCCTCTCAGGTCATTCCAGGCAGGGAGAAGGTCTCCCCTCAGCCTCCTCTTCTCCAGACCAAACCACCACAGCTCCCTCAGCCGCTCCTCAGCAGGTTTGTTCTCCAGACCCTTCCCCAGCCTGGTTGCCCTCCTCTGGATCTGTTCCAGGACCTCCATGTCCTTCTTGGAGTGAGGGGCCCAGAACAGAATGCAGGAATCAAGGGGCGGCCTCACCAGTGCCCAGTCCAGGGGCACAATCCCCTCCCAGCCCTGCTGGCCACGCAGGTTCTGATATCAGCCAGGATGGCGTTGGCCTTCTTGGCCACCTGGGCACACTGCTGGCTCATACTCAGTCTGGAGTCAGGCAACACCCCCAGGTCCTTCTCCACCTGATAGCTGTCCAGCCACTCTGCTCCAAGCCTGTAGAGCTGCACACGGTTGTTTTGTCCCAGGTTGCACTTGTCCCACTCTGCACTTGGCCTTATTTCTGCACCGTGCTGCGCTTTACACAGACAAATGGCTGCCCAGCACTTGCAGGACAGTTCACTTGACTTCATCACCTGCCTTTTCGGGGTTTATTCGGGCCTAGACGCTACTCTGCAGCATTTTCATGGGGCCTCCCGAGCAGGTACCAGGGCGCCACCGCGCGCTCCCTGAGAGGACAAAGGCGCCAATGGCCGCTCCCTGCTCTGCGCCGCAGATTCGCCATGGGGGTCATCGGTACCGCTCGGCCCGGCCCGGCTGCTGCGGACGCGCTGAGGGCGGCAGGAGCTG